>JALLPA010002888.1:0-11380 GCA_036939895.1 Thalassiosira exigua | reverse complement strand
CGGACCTCATCTTTCCTCCGCGCACCAGGGCGTCGAAGCGCCGTGCCTTGGAGTCTATTCATTGGGTGGGGTATTGGGTTTTATTTTGTACTATGTTGGTCGTATTTTGTGATCATTTCTGATTTTTTATTCAATATCACTAAAAGTAACGATTTTTATCGCGTAAAAGTCTGCACATGTTATGAGGTGACATTATCGTTTTGAAATCGAAATAGTTTTCAAGGGTTTACACTAATTAGGTAGTCTGGCAAAATTTAGGACGGAAGATGCTTTAAACTTCTGACCGACCAGTTTTACTTTTTAGCGTATGATTTAGTACAAAATAACGCGGTTCGCATGAAGGATGAAGAATCAGGACTCATGCACTCTAGCGCACAAAAATGTGCCCATAACCTAATATTCGTTAGGAATGGATCACGCCAACATCAATTCTACACAAATGATACTAAATCCTATGATTGACTATTATGTGCTACTCCTCCGACTTATGCTGACCGTCGGTATCCGATATCCTCCACCATGCTGGTGGACTTTGTTACCGTAATGACAATTTTGTGTTAATTTTGCAGCTTCGGGAAATGGTCCTTCACCCAAAGTGTGGACTCACATCTATGCTCCAATCAATGGAGAACAGACGTGTATTCACACTTTGGGTAAGGGACTTGATCCGGAGGCTAGAAAATTAACACAAAATACTGGGGAGTTTAGATCAAAGATGACATCACGGGCCTCTCGAAGCTCGTACAACATTGTGGGTATTGGGTACTGCGTGGGTGGGTACAGTAGGTCTGTAATGTAATGCAGGAAATTTTTCTGATGCGCCCAAAGGTACCCGTACAGCTTATCGTTTGAAAGCCCTTGTGAAGGCGATCAATTTGAGCTTAGGAACACCTTATAGCTCTTTTGGGAAGACGAGATATCTGCGCTTGAAGGTTTAGCTATTTTTCATTATTTAGACATTATTATTTGTTTTTAGTTACTAAACTAAACTCTTCCGCGGTACATTCTACATACAGATTTATCACCAAAATTGTTTTCGATGGTTTATGGCTGTGGATTTAGATTTTTTATCCTCACAATTGGCCGATCTGATAGCCGAGACAAAAATTTAGCGGAATTAATTTGCATACAAGACTCTTGTTTGGCGGTCCCAAATTCTGGCCATCACTATCGTAGCCAGACAGCTGATCTAGTGACGGCAAAAAGAATGAAGACTCGCGCAGTTGCTGAGAATTAATTCCGCTGAATTTGGTTTCGTACCTGCATTTCAATATTTACGGTACAAATTGGGTAGCAAACCCTGATACCGAGATTATTTGTTACCGTAGTTTCATCAATAGTTTTTTCTAGGAGTAAATTCATCTGAGAAGTTGTGCGCTCAGCCCCCCTTTTTTCGCGGGCCCAAAAATCGACGATTTTGAAACACACGCGAAGATGAATTCCTCGCGCTACGCCTTTCATTCACCACGACGGCCTCGTACAAAACATCAAAAGATCCACCCTCCCCGACCCCACCCTCCGGCGTCATGGCGACGGTCGTCAGAAGCCCCACCGGGCGGCCAGCATTTGCTGGCCTTACAAACAGGTCATTTCCTACCAGGGCCGCCGAGGGCGCGTCGCCGAAGGGCGTCGCTGGACCTGGGGCGGGGTCGGAAACAGCAGGCGGCGCCGATGCGGAAAAAATCAGTCGGCCCTGTCGACCAGAAGCAGCCGTCTGGTGCCAACAACGCTGTCGTCGTTCGCCGAGAGGTCCCCGCGAGCGACCTCGTGTTCTATCTCCCACAGGAGAGCCGGGCGTTCGGCGCCCTCGAGCTCTTTCGGCAGCTCGACGACGACGTGACGGTGGCAACCAGGAACCAGGCGCCGGAGGGACAACCTCGTCAGTTGCAGCAGCAGCAGCAGCGTTCATCGAATAAGAGGGGGGAAGCCCGGGTTCTACTGCCTTTTAGCCGACGCGTCAAAGATACGAATTGGGGGGACATCGCTTCAGTGAAGAAGAATTTTCCTCCGTACAAAGACAAGAAGAAATATGGTCAGCGGAATCCTCCCGCATTCCTGCTTGGGCAGTATCGCAGCACGTAAGCGATGGGTCACTTCGTCTGCAGCTGGCGGAAGCTGTCTCCCAATCAGCAGAAGTTAGTGGCAGAACAGTGTAAGCAACAAGCTGCTGCCCAGCGGGAAATAAATAATGCTCTCAAGAAGGCCGAGGCGGAGATAGTTCGCGAGGAGAAGGGAAGAGAGAAGACTCGCGCCTGTGAACAGCCGCGAGGAGATGATGCAGTTACGCAACAACAGAAAGGAGGCAAGGTCTTTGGCAGAAGTAGAGAGAAAGAGGGATGAAGTGAACTCGGATGAAACAATCGGAGCCACGACCCGCCCCGTCTCCGCTGACGAGATTCAGAACCCCATCAACAGGATTTTGTACAACAACTAGAGTACCGCTCGAGCCGGACGCATACGAGATACTATGACTATTGCAGAGAAATGAAACTCAGAGATTTATAAAATCATATTAGTTATGCATAGAAGTGCTCTTGTATCGCTCCATGTTCAACACCGACTCGCTTAGAGAGTATATGTTTTTTTCAACAGGACATCGCTGCGCAGAGGTTCAATCAACTCGCTGGGATATTTCTCTGCAAACTCATCTCTCGCAGCTTTTTCGAGGATACTTGGGGAAGATGGTTCCTCTCGGAAGTAGACACGCCTCAATTCAATGAGCTTTTTGATGCGGTCCCCTTTGCTCAACTGGCTCATGCGGACGGTGTAAGGAGCCTCAAGCTCTCCAACCATTTCATTCAGCAGATCTATCACCTCCTGAAGTTTTTTACCTGCGATGTCTTTGTTCATTGCACTTTCAAATCCGCCTCAACAAGTGATACCTCCCGATCAATGATCCTCTTCAGCTCTTTCCTCCTATCGATTGTGGACGCCAGGAGCTTGGTCAGAGGCACTTCCTTCTCTGACCGGTCAACCCTGAATGAGGTGTCTATGTAGTAGGTCTGCATGTATTTCTTGACGCGCGTCACTCCAATATCCAACAACCTCAAAACGTCGGGGAGCAGAGTTTCGTTTTCAGGAAGCCTGAAGCTATTTGGATCAGCGTATAGTGGTGTCTCCTTATCATAGTCTCCGATGATTGGCTGGTTGGTATGATGCCACAGCTGCATTTTGTTGTGAACCAATTCGAACAAACGTATGGCAGGAGAATCAGGATTGAACCAGTTGCGTGTCCTAGGCTTATTGCCTGTCTTGTTGGGTCCACCCCTCAACTTTTTCTGCTGGAGATTTTGTGACTTCTCATCAGGGATGCGGCTCACCGTCTTTTCAAGCTTCTTCTCCGTCCCACGGCTTCGAACTTTTCCAGCGTATTTTCGAGTGTGCTTCACTGAACCTTCCATGCATTCGTCGCGCGGCATAGACTCCCCCTGAGAAGTCAATCCAGTGAAGATCTCATTCTTGTACAACGCCTTCATTGCCGGCGACGCGTGCTTCCAGAAGATCAAGAGGTCGCAACCAAGACGCACATATTCAACAGCATGTGTTGTGGCCCACAGAGGCAACGCAAATCGGACAGCCGTCATGAAAAGCTCCACAGAACCACGCTTGCCTACTCGTGATGCATTTTTCAGGAGCTTAGTGACCTCCGCATATCGGATCTCAATGAGGCAAGCTTGCCGGTAGGGGCAGTCCTTGGCCCGCTCAAGCATGAAATGGTGCACGTCTGCAGCTGTGGGGATTTTGCTCTGAACTCTGCCCCACAGATCCCACAACCACAAGAAGGCAGAGCGATACATGGTGAGGATGTACTCGGACAGCTCATTCTCGAGCTGCCTGGGGTCCTTTGGGAACAATATCCAATAAATCTTTGCCAGGGTGTCTCGCCAAGCCGCCATGAATTGCTTCACAAAGTTTCCAAACATGAGCCCACAGCAGTTATGCATCTTCAATCCAGCGATCATCGTTGTGCTCTGCTTCCGAGCCAAGTCCTCATTGATGATGTTCAATGAAATATCATCTCCATAGAATGTGGACTTGTCTTTGACAGGCGCTCTGATGGAGGAGCCCTCTGACGTTGGGGTCACTATTAGAGGAATCTCCCGCAACGTTGAATCTCGTGTCGACCGGCGCTCGCGCTCGTTCTGCCTGTCTTCTGCCTCCAGCTTCTCTCGCGTCTGTTGATTGATTATTTTGCCTGGCCGGAGAATGAATTGGCCCACACGAAATGCTCCCTTCACCTCCATGTCGATTGCATACTTGATTCCCTCGAGCACACAGTGTGTGAGGTGTGAGCGCCTCGTAGTCAACGGCAGTCGGAGTGACCAGCTCCTTGGCGAGACTGCCCTCGTCAGCCTCCACGAGCTCGAGCCAATCGTGAACCGGTTCTCTTGACAGCTGCCCGTCCGGGTCGTCTGCAATGATATTGAGCTCCCTCAACCTGTTCTCCCTCACGATGATATCCTGGAAAAGAATCCACTGGTCATACGACGCATGCTTGCCCAACTGGGCGAACCCGATGTTGTCCCCGTGAGGAGACACATGTCGTTGGGCCCCACCTTGATCCCACCTTCTCCAGCTTTTTTACGACGGCCTCGCACTGCTTCTTGTCGTAGTGGTCCCTGCTGTAACAAGCGCGGAAGGCCGAGAGTGTATCTTTGAATACGGACGAGCAGCTTTCCATCTCAAGCAAGTTGCCAATCATCAGCTGGAAGTGGCACGGGTACTTGTGGGAGCAGCGGAGGATAAGGTCTCGAGCGGCGGCAATGGCGAGATATACCGACTGGTAATCAGGATAATCTGCGCCGGTGATCCTGGTCAAATCCCTATCTCCCTGGCTAGTGGCGAGACCATGGAGGGCGGCCATCAGTGGGGAGTAGTTGTCCACCGCATGCCGGAAGAACTCGTCGGTTGTCATCGTCACCATATCTGCGTAGGGCGTGACACTGGGCGCGGTGATGTGCGGCCCGAGGAAGGAGAAGAACTTGCCCACGGAGGCAGTGTACTCCGGAGACACCGGGGAACTGTAAAGTCTTTGGAGGTGGGAAGACTTGAACACGAACTTTAGCCTTCCCTCGGGGCCGCTTCTCTCCACCATGCCGCAATAAAGCACCCCGAGCATTCCATCTCCGGTAGATTGTTTGAAAGAGCCAAAATGCTCCTTCAGGAGGGAGTCGAACGGGCGTTCCTCGCGCATCTGATCCGCGGTCAGATGCCTGTCGTCTAAGTTATACTCCACAACCTCGTCGGTTGGTGCTCTCTCTGCCCCGATGATTCGGTGGGAGATGACCTTCGCTCCGCCAAATCGCAGAGACTGGGAGCCGCGTCGAGCATGGAGCAACGACATCGACAGACATCATAGGCAGACCGAGGAGGAGCAGGGAGAGAGCTCCGCGAAGTCGGAGAGATACGGGATGGCCCGATGGCAGTGAGCGCACGTCACACCGTCGTGGAATGAGGTCAGGTCGGACGAGCGTGTGGGACGACGGCCGACGAGGCACGGGCGCTTCGCGGAGGCCATTTCGGCGGGCGGAAAGTGCAATGCGGTATCGGAGATGGACGCCGCTGGTAGCGATTGGTTTGAAGTTGAAACTCTTAAGGGGAGGAGGGGATCACGCGAAGGGTTTAGACGGAATGCGGTTCGGAGCCTCTCGAGGAGGTTCTGATCGTGGTGGGATGATTTTGCATGGTGGACACGCGGCGACGGCGCTCAAAGATGGCGGTGCGTTTGGAATGAAGCGAGCCAAGCAAGAACGAAAAAAAGGACCGTTTGAAAAAGCGGCGCGCGGTGCGCAACTTTTCCCCCCGAAAATGAATAAATCATGTTTTTATTGTTTTTACTTTAATTAAACTACGATATTTGCCTCAGTTTGCCCCACACTATCCGAAAATGTCCAGTAAACCGGGTCCTAGAGAACACACCGTCTGTCCATCACAGGTATTCTTGATGGGCTCTCCGAAGGCTTTGGGGCCATGAAAAGGCCCAAAATCCACCATGTAGCAGAACCTGCACAAGCAGAACGCAGGCAGAACCATGAACCTCCATGATCTCCACCGCCACTCCTGCTCCTGTGCCGGCTCCGGCCCCCATCCACCCGAGGTCTTGCTGAGGTAGCTCGCTGCACCATGGCCTCCAGCGGCGGGAAGTCGTCGTCGCGCACGCTCAAGTACGAGGACGGCGCGACGCAGTTTCGCCTGCGCCTCGCGGCCTCGATCCTCTCCTCCCGCCCGCTCCTCCTGCGCAACATCCGATCGGACGACCTCGACGCCCCCGGCCTCCGCGAGCACGAGGCCTCCTTCCTCCGCCTCCTCGATCGGCTGACGAACGGGACGAAGATCGAAATCAACGCCACGGGAACTCAGCTGCGGTTCAAGCCGGGGGTGCTGTTGGGGGGAGAGGTCGAGCACGATTGCCCCGCGGGAGACAATGGGAGGAGCGTGGGGTGGTTCCTCGAGGGGATCTTCCCCCTCGCGGCGTTCGGGAAGGAGCCCCTCGACCTGACGCTGCGGGGAATCACGGACGGGACGTCCGACGTGGACCCGAGCCCGGACTACCTGACGGCCAGCTTCGTCCCGACGATGGTGCGGCTGGGGATCGGGGGCGACGACAACATGCCCCCGCCCTCGCTGAAGGTGACGAAGCGCGGCGCGGCGCCCCTGGGAGGAGGCAGCGCGGAATTTTTCTGTCCCATCGTCAAGGAGCTCCGACCGCTGGAGCTGGTGGACTTCGGAAAGGTGAAGCGGGTGCGGGGTACGGCCGTGAGCTGTCGCATCCCCCCGTCGTCCGCGGCGCGGGTCGCGCACGCGGCCAAGGGGGTGATGCACCGCCTTCTCCCCGACGTGTGGATCCACACCGACGTCCACTCCAGCGGCGGGAGGAAGCGCATGGGAACCGGCGTGGGCGGAGACGCGAGCGGGTGCGGACCCAGCCCCGGCCTCGGCGCGCTGCTCACCGCGACGACGACAGAGGGGGTCTGCCTCTCGGCCGAGTGCAGCATGAATCGTAACACCGATGCGGACGCCGACTCGTCCCATTATGATCCTGGACGATTGTCGGATCGGAGGAAGATGGAGCTCCCGGAAGACCTGGGAAAGCGCGCGGCGACGTCGCTTCTTCGTGAAATTCACGGGGGAGGATGCGTCGATTCCGGCTGTCAATCCTTCGCCCTGTTCATGATGTGCCTGACTCCGGAAGACGTCAGCCGGATACGTCTGGGCCCTTTGAGCCAATACACAATAGCTAGCCTGCGGCTGTACAAAGAGGCCTTCGGGGTTGAGTTCAAGCTGCGCGCGGAGGGGGGAGGGACCGGTGGCGACGACGACGACGAAGATGGCTTTGGAAGCGGACAAAGACAGAGCAGGTCTCAGAAGACCGTTGTTTGCAGCTGTTTAGGCATTGGCTATAGAAATATGGCCAGGGCGAGTACATGAGAGAATGGGACGAAAAGCCCTCAACTAGACAACCTCATTCCTTTAGCGTCTAGCGCCCTGTATGATTCATACACACCATGCACTGCATGCCCAGAGAAAAGTCTCTCTAACTATGCATGTCCTGTGTCCAATTATTGAACACAACTGCATCAACAAGTTTGTAATTTTTTTAGGTGATTTGGAACCAACAATTATTTCATGGCAACACGGTTGCCCTGCAACCAAGTGGTATTTTTCCCCGACAGCCTCAAGCCTGATCAAATGGGACACAAAGGCAGACATGGATGACAAACAACATGGAGGGCAGTGGACAGGCCTGGGCCAAGAATGTATTCTTTCTGCACCACTTTTGGCAGAAATCATTTATCAGTGTACAAACATCATCTCCGATCGTTCAATGAATCTAGGACAAATGGGGAGTTCCGTTGACGACACTTTGTATCCTTTTCAGTCAGACTTGACGATGGATTGACCATAGCCATTGTCGATAACCATTAAAAATATTCCCGATTCTTTTATTTTTGGCTCGGTCTAAGCAAGGACAAGCTAAGGAAATGTTGGTGGTACAGTCAGGAGTAGCCCTATAAGTCCCGTAAGGTCACTCTTTCCATCCACCGTTCGACACCATGGGATCCTCCCACTGTTAGCCTTTTGTTCTCACCAAAAAAGTGAAAGTCAGTAAGAAGTGGACACTTTTCATGAAAAAAAATCGGCCTCTATCTGCGACAATAACTGTTAATGTCTGGTAAAAACATAATTTCTGGCAAGGGAGAAAACAAACTTTGGGTTTCTACCGATCAATAGCGTGAACAGAAAACAATTTCAAATTCCTCACTTCTCTCACCCATCAATAAAGGCNCGCCACCCGCCACACCGTCGTTAGTCGCCGAGCCGCGCGCCACCCTCCTCCATACAAACCGCGTACAAATGTTTTTTTTCGACCATGTCGGCCATTGACACAACTCACAAACAGTGAAAAACTAATCCACCGCCATTGCGACTATGGAAGGAACGCTCTGATGGAAACTAGATAGTGAGTGAGTGCAGACCTTCTTCGCGCTGCAATCGCCACTCAAAACGGACGGGATAACTCTATCTAATCGTTGAATACATTGATGGAGCGCACTTTCCAAAGGAGCAATCACGGCGGATCTAAATTTCGGAGGTTGTGTGTTGTGTCGGCGTCGAAAAAATATTTGTGTACGTGGTTTGTATGGGGAGGGGTGACGGGCGGCTTGACGACTGACGACGGTTTGCGGGCGTCGGTTTGCGGCGGCCACGCAAATGGAAATTTACTGCGTACCTCTTTAGTAGCCGGTCGCTTTAGTAGCCGGTCGCTGGCGCCAGTTTGCTTGTGTTGTTGGTTTTTAACCATATAAAAAGAGTATTCGCCCGGCAGTCCGGAAAATAGCTTGTTATATCATGTAGCTTGAGATTAATCTGCTCCTGACCCAAAGCTTGGAATCAAATGGTGAAATTTGCTATTTTGATGAACGGATTGAGGAAGTTTTCCGAAACAATGATCAATTTGTCACACGAAAAATATGGTCATTTTTCTTTCATATTTCAAAAAAGGAAACGTGACAATTTTAAATTGTGATGTTTTTGGAAAAAAGTTATGAAAAAGCAAACTTTTATGGGATTTTTTTCCAAAACATTGATATTTAAGAATCGATGTATTCTTTGTACCAGTTCCTACGTACAAGATCAATAGTTTTGAAAAAAACTTCTTTTTAAAATTGTGATGAAAATATTTTAAATTATCATGTTATCACGACATCTTGCTAAATAAATACAAGTGGTACACCACTGCATGAAAATCTCTTTCTCGGTGGCGACGGAACCCAAAAGTCCTTGGAGAATTTCGAATTACATCAAAATCGTATGCAATAAAAACGAGAAAAGGATCTGGGCAGTGAAACATGCACTTTGATCCGAACGTCTGTATGCGCAACCGGCGCCGGACCAATGAGATGCACGTACAAAAACACGATAGAGAAACAACTTAGGCACATTAGTGCGCTCCCGCCATTTCCGTTTGTCAGGCGGGAGCGCCCCTGTGGCCTGGGGTCTGACTATACCGAGATGATATAGGCTGAGTATTAGCCAAGTATCCGATCTCATGTTTTTGCCCCCCCATCTCATTTTTTAACATATTTTTTGGCATTCTAGAAGTGCATATTCTAATTTTGTCCAATTCAGAACTTTCAGTAACCATACTTCATTTCCATTAGTTTCGAACAGCAAACATTGTTCCCCTCAGCTTCATTCTAGCAAGCAGAATGTATCTAATAACTATTTGAAAACTTTTAATGTTTATGGTCCCAGACTGCCAGATCAGAGGATCTCGGACACAGTCAGATAATTTGATCGAATGATCTTTGTGGAAAAATCAGGGAACATACATTGACGCAGTTGCATGAGTTTGGGATGCAAAAATCATTTTATCATCATCTGGTCTTTTTTGTAATTGATGTGGGACTCAATATATTGTTATGGGAAGTGTCGCCGCAAGTTTCAGACACTGTTTTGATGGTGTCACCGAACTTGATACAATAGACTAGTGTGGTTGCATCTCGAAAAATGTGCAAAAAGCCCGCTTCACACACGGTTGCACAGATGTATAAGAGCAACTGACCCATTTTGAGGTGGATTTCATGTGGAAGTGGGGGTCTGGACCCTCGTAGATGTTTCTCTAAGATGTGTTCCACCATTTTACCATTTTTCTTATGACTTGTCTCATGGAAAAATCTTGTTTATCCCATCTTTTCCTCAACAATGTTGGCCAAATAAGGTCAAATCAGATTTGGGGGCCAAGTCTTTAACCACGACAACTCTGTTTGTGGCTGCAAAGCAATGTGAATTCAACGATACATTGAGGAAGTTTGCTGCATATATTTGATGCTGCGGATAAAGTGGTAGTAGTGAAACGATGGTGTCTAAAATTGTAACGAAATGGTATCATTATTTCAGCATTCAGACTTCAAATATTTTCCTTGCCTATGTGATAAAATATGGTCAGAAAATAGACTATCATTTTTTCATGGATAAATTTGTCTTGAGACGTGTTTTTGTTGGTGCAAATCAATGTGATGTCTTAGCATAGAGTCCGATATCATGAGGTGAATACCCCTAAACAATTTCTAAAAATTATCTGCTATTTAACATTATTAACAGCATGACGCACGTCTAATTTTGTTGAGAACCCAAATTTACTCCCATTCTGAGCAACAAATCTAACTTTTAAAGAGCTTCAAGGAACCTGATATAGAAACTTGGATTCATATTTGCCATTCATTTTTTGTACAAATTTCCAAGACTAACGCTGAGAGGAAAAGATTTGCTATTCTAAACAAGTAGATTTTTATTAAACGCAGCACTTATACTTTAATGTTACTTAACATAGATACCATACTTTCAATACCATATATCTTAGAATATGTATGACCCACAAAACCCCTCATCTCTAAAGTATTGCCTCCGGCTTAGAAGATGTGGCAAATCTTGGTGCATTTGTCATTTCGCATAGTTCAAAATACTGATGAACGAAACTTAGTAAATTATCCATTCGGTATTGGGGCATGTGTATGTATGTGGTTGAGATTGAATAAATCTGATTTCTGTACTTACCTATTTTATCAGTAGTAATAAATGTAATTAGCTTCTTTTCTCGTTCTGTTTGCAAAAGAACAAGGTTGCCATGCAATATGGCAAAGGTTTTCTCATGTTACTTACTATTTCAAGAAAACATCAATGTTTTCAAAAAGGTATGTTGTTGATATATTTTTAAAAATTCTTGCTTTATAAAACCATAATAATTCAAAATGATTACTTTTTTCTTAATATGATTGTGCTTCTATGCGGGACTCAATATAAAGAGAGGTAATTAAAATCTTTATGTACAAATTAGGGCGACGCCGTAAGGGGTCAGCACAAAATCCTGCACAGCGAG
>JALLPA010002885.1:0-16019 GCA_036939895.1 Thalassiosira exigua | reverse complement strand
TCATTTAATCGTGAGTAGATAGCGGACAGACGGCATTGGCCGTTCGTCAGATCTTGATTTCGCGCAAGCTATCGATCACATTTTCATAGCCGCAAATGACAGAAACCTAGTACAATATGGTATCGTAGGTAGGTAGGTACTGCGTTCGTTCCAGTCGATAGCAGACAGCAGTACTCAACGACGGCGACGACGCCATGGCCGCTGCTCCGCCGTGGGCGCGCTGCCCCCTCCTCTTTTATGCCGCTGATCCGCCGTGGCCGCTGCTCCTCCTTTATTTTATTTTGAATTGGACGGGGTTAGAGACTCGACGCTCCACTACACGCCGCCATGACTATCAAGCCCGTCATTAGATCGGGAGAGCTCACGAGCGACCGGCATGGCTTCACAATTGAAGGCGTATGGTATCACGAAGGAGATGCAGAGGATGATTCGAAGAGTTTTGTGTGGCGATCGGTGACAGGCCTTCGTGTGTGAGGGCAGTCACGTGGTCACGTGGTGCATGGTGTGATGGGCCTCTCATAAAAATGGCGGGACGGTCTGTCTGTCAGTTCGCATTTAAATAATAGATATGATGTTCGAAAAATTCGCGCAATTTACATTGTTACGAAGCTTGGTCATATCAGCGATCCAGCTCGCGTCGCTCACTCCTACCCCTCTCATCCTCGCGCTCGCGCTCGAGCACTTTTGAAATTCATTTTCCAAATTTCATTTTTCTGCTTCGGTTGCGTCCCACCCTCACTTGGCGAGGAAACTCTCGACGGCCACTTCTCGGGGTCGTAGTAATCGTAAGTCCACCCACCTTCTCCGCCTCGTTTGATGCAACCCGGTGCGTTCCTTTTCTCTCTCCTTCGTCGCCCTCAAGCCTGTGTTTCTTTCCGCGTGCGAAAACAGGCTTCGATCGAGAGGCGTAGCTATTCTATTTTTCGATTTTTACGAACGATGGCGCCGCAGCTCGAGGTGACCCCGGGCGACCCGGAGAGCTGGGATCCACCCAGTCAAAAAGGCGAAGTGAGGCTGAGCGAGGACGACACCTTCTGCATTTACTGCGAAAAGTGTAAGAAATGGAACAACGACGACGACCGCAACCGAGGACTCGACCGCGCCCACACGGATGAGTTCCACAATCATTTCGCGAAAACTACCAACGCGAACATGCCCAAAAAGCATGTTACCACGACGATCATCAAACGGTCCCGCAAGTCAAAGTCGTTGAAGTCTTCGGGCGAACGTAGGAAGAGCGACCTGCGGCGAATGGCCAAGCGGNTCGTCTGCCAACAACCGATCTTACTCCGACCTGCTCGCCGTGGTCTTCGTTGCCTCCATCCACACCCTCCCCCGTAGGAGAGCACCTAAGGGACGCACCCTCTGTCGATCAAATCACGACATCCGGGGCCCGTCGACTAGGAATAGACTTCAGCCAGGTGTCAGCCTCCTCCAGGCTGACGCCTCCGCCCGATTGCGTTTACGGTTGCCGGGGACTACTGCTACTATAGCCTCATCCCCTACTTTTTTTTTCGGAACTGGTTCGCAGCTCCTACCTGAACAACTCCCCCGATACGAATTTTTGTCCGGCCGGGTCATGAAGTAGGTATTTGCGCCTTGGATTGCTTGCTGGGACGGCTTGATGGCGGCGAGGAGATGAATGGCACGCGCGGACCATGTCTTGTCAGGGCAGCGCGAGGAAGAGGATGGGGGCGGAGGCGATTCGTGAGCTGAATTTGATTGGAAAGTTGAATTCGATTGGAAAAGTGAATTCGACTGAGGCCGAGAGCGCGCGCGCGACGACCAGCGTAAAAAAACCCTGCCGAAAACCAATCGACGTCGTCCAAACTTCCTCCAAACCCCCTCCAAACTCCCTCCAAACATCGTGCAAACTTCCTCCAAACTTCATCCAAACTGCTTACCTCCTGCCCGCCGCCGCCGGGCTACCAGCCTCTTTCCATTTCTTGCGCTTCCGCCGCTTCGCGGACTTCATGATGGGGGAGCGAGGGGTGATTTCGAGATAGAGTCTTCGTTTCTGGTTGAGTTTCGAATTGTGAGCTTTTGTTTTGAGTCGAGAATGAGCGCGGACAAGGGCGGAGAGAGCGGCCGGCGGATGGAGAGCGAGGGCGGCGCGTGCAGGCGGGGCGGGAGTGAGAGGAACGCAGAGAGCACGGCCTGGGGCACGGCATACATGCTGCGCTGGCCGCCGTCGAGAGCGGGGTGAGCGACGGACGCGACGGCGCTCAATGTGATTGAGGATGAAAAGTGTCAAAAATAGATCAACTCCGACCACAAGTTCGTGTCAGCTCCTGTCTATTCTCTGAAAGTTCAACGTAATTGTACTAATTCCGCCGAGTAACGTGACACTCCCTTTTCTCCTTTGACATCTATGTCTCTCGGTCAATATTTATATTGATTCCGTAATAGAATAGATGATGATGTGGCCATAAAGGTGCGCGTCATTAATTCTTTGGTTGTGACGCGCCGTGACTTCTTCATTTCCTTAGAGGTCATTATACACAAAAAATAGGAATCAGTACATTTCATCTCTGTGTCCCACGGCAGATGATATCTCTCGCTGAATCCCATTTGACGCCGGCCGGTCGTGTTCTTGGTCAGTCGCTAAATCCCTCTCCGAGACCTCTCTTCCACCCGTTTCATCACAAGTAGCGGACAGACGGCATTGGCCGTTTGTCAGATACGTATTGCTTTCGCGCAAGCGAATTGATCACAATTTCATATCCTCGCAGCCGCAAATACAGTACTGTATCGTAGGTAGGTAAGTAGCTGCGGTTCGTTCCAGTCGATAGCAGATAGCAGTACTCAACGACGGCGACGGCGACGACGCCGTGGCCGCTGATCCGCCGTGGCCGCTGCTCCTCCTTATTTTATTTTCAATTGGACGGGGGGGGGGTATGCATTGAGATTAGAGGCTAGACGTCCCGCTACATGCCGCCATGACTCTCAAGCCCGTCATTAGATTGGGGGTGCTCACGAGCGACCGACATGGCTTCAAAATTGAAGGCGTATGGCATCACGAAGGAGATGCAGAGGATGATTCGCAGAGTTTTGTGTGGCGATCCTCGGACGACAATACCATGGGATCATATTCGGGTGGTTATGATGGGTCGTTCATGTTCAACGGACAAGATTATCCAGACAATGTCAATCTCCAATTCTGCCAGGGAAAAAAGGTGTACAACGTGGAGGGATCTGGTGACAATGAGTTTGGACGCTACTACATCAAGGGAAAATACAGACCAAGAACGGGGGAAATTGATCTGAGATGCATCTATGACCCAAACGATCCGCGGGCAACGAAGCCGGTTGGGGTCGGGGAGGACTCCGAACTAAAAGGGCCAGAGGTTAAACCTGAAGGCAAGAGCGAGGACGCGGACGACGATGAGTTCGTGCCCGAGGACTGTGATGACGACGATGAAGAGTTTGTGCCCGTGGGCGCCAAAATTCCCGAGAGTCGCGGTGGCAAGGTGAACGTAAGGAAGAAGCGCAAGGGGAAGGCGAAGGCGAAGGCGAAGGCGAAGGCGAAGGCGAACGTGAGGAAGAAGCGCGGGGGGAAGGCGAGGGCGAAGGCTAAGAAGAAGCGCGGTGGGAAGGCGAAGAAGAAGCGCGGGGGGGAGGCGAAACAGTCGTCTAATCCACCCCCTCAGTATGAAGTGGACGAGTCCTTCAGCGATGGCGATACAGCAGGTGGAAACGAATCGGACGAGGACACAGATGATGGGGGTGGAGGCAAAGGGAGTGGAGGAGGTGGACACGGAGGAGGGTCGGCAGCCATGGCCGAAGAAGATGTCAAAATTATGGCGGTGCCAATGTCCCTGAAGTCTGCTATCAACCCTAACTTGCCAGAGGACGTTCAGATGGCGACTCTCGAATGGATCGAAGGTGGTGTCAAGTACGTGAGCCGAGTCTCCGAGAAGGCTTCTCATAAGGTGTCTGTCATGGCCCGTCTCTGCCACAGGGAAGGAAGACTGTTTCCCAAGATCAAATCGGGGTCGCATGCGGCAAAATTCGTTCAACAGTGTTTCAATGACGGAGGCAATTTCAGGGTTAGTCATATCCCCCGCGATGTGCCCAAGCAACTGGAGGATTGGCCACACATCGACAGGGAACGAACCACAGGATATAATTTCATGTGCAAGAACCAAGCTCACATGTACGCCACTAATTTGGTCGAGCATACAAAGAGCAACTGGAAAACTTACTTGGAATACGTCAGGGTCGGATTCTGCAAGTGGCTCGACCGGGATCCCAAAGACGATACAGCATCTCACTTGATGAAGTCGTGCATCGAGAAACCCGACGCTGTAGGTCGTGAGACACTCTCGGATGTAGAAGAAGAAGTTGTCATCCATTTTCGGGACTTCTTTCGACGTCGCGGACACGAGTACGCCGCGCTGGACGATATCTTTGTGAGTCTGAATCCAGAGTTCATGGTAGTGTTCTTCGTGCACATTCTTCAATACCTGGAGAAGTTGGAAGCGGAACGTGGAGTGCAAGTCAAGAAGTTCTCGCCGGTTCCTCTTCACGGACAGAAGAGTTTGAGCGTCGTTGTATGCAGGGAATCATTCTATTACTTGCTCAACAGACTGAACAAATTCGAAAGAGATGAAAAGGGAAGGAAGTTATCTTGTTCTGAATTTAACAAACTCGACAAAGATGATGCCTTCTGGAAGGAGTTTTTAGTCATCGAGCGATATGAACGCCCAAGCTCGCGCGTCGTCAGAAAATTCAACAAAGGATATGGGTTGGTGACCAATGGTGTGAAAGCCTCGTTGTACTTCAAGAAGACGATACGCGATGGGGGGCTGGCGGTTGATGAGGAAGCGGATGTGGACGGCCTACCACAGCTTGTCTCTGGTATGGACGAACTGAACTGCTTGAACGAGGATGAGCATAGCGCCAATAGCGCCATGGAGCAAGGGTTCGACGAGGCCGACTTGGCCGATCCAAGAGTGGCCGATCCCAGAGACGAGACCTACTTCATCGATCCAAGCGAGGAACCAACGGACGGCGTTTATGTCCACGACACGGAAACAAGCGTCGCCGCCGTGGATCCAGGCCGTACCAACATAATTTACGCCCCCGTCTACGACAGGTACGGGAGATTTTTGGGCGTGGTGCAATTGACGCGTCGAGAGTACTACACGGACTCCAAGGTGCACGAGCTGAACAGGAAGAGGGATAAGATCGAGAAGTTCAGCGAGGAGTCCAACTTGATCAAGTCAACTCATTCCCCCAAGACTAGCGACCCACGCGAATTTGGTCTATACTTGCGTGGAAAGTACGCTTACCACGAACAAGATTGGAGGGAAGCGGACAACAAGACCCCCCGTCGCTTGAATTTCGTGGGTGATGGGAAAAAACGCAGCAAGTTGCGACGCTCTCTCAACAAGATCGGCGAGGTCGGGGGAGCTGACGTTGTGGTTGCGTACGGCGACGGAAACGTAGCGGCTACTGCACGTTACGAGCTTTCCGTCCCGACCAAGGTTGTGAAGAATATGTGCACGGATCTATACCCCACACGCGAGGTGGATGAGTGGGGGACGAGCACAGCGTGTCCAGAATGTCTTGCTCCACTATATCCAGTGATCGTGCTTTACAATCAAGTGGTGTACGCCAACAGAGGGACGAAGTGGTGCAACAGTATTGAGTGTCGAAACCGTCCCATCAAGCACAGAGAGATGGTGGGGGGCAGGTGCATCTACAAGGTGTACTGTGCACAAGAATTCGATGCGCCTCTCCCGCGCACGTTGGATCGCACGGACGTTGAAATGCTGGAAAGACGGGTGAATCCCCGCGACGCGGAAAACCATCATCTGCAATCCGCCCCCCACGCCAACATTTCGCGCAAATTGTGCGAGAAGTTGGCCAAGCGCAACAAGGCAGCCAAGAAGAAGCGTCGCAAGGAGAGAAGGAAGGAGAGAAGGCGCAGGGAGAGGCTGGAGGCGGAACGGGCGGCGGCTGCGGGGCGACCGCTGGCGCAAGCGGTCGAGAGAGATGAGCAGATCCAAGCCGAACAGGGAAGGGATCGGGTGGACGGGAGTGTTGCGGATGCCTCTGCAAGCGAGAAGAGGGCCGCATCAAAAGCGGCAAAGAGGAAGCGACAGCGTCGTTGAAAGCAGGCGGCGAAGGCTGTCAAGAGAAAGAGGGAGGAGAAAGCGGCGAGGAGGCAGAAGAAAAGGCAGGCGTAGGGGAGGATGGAAGTGGTGCATGGAAGTGGTGGCGAGGCAGGTGAAGAGGGGGGGGGGTGCCGGTGTCTTTATTCATTTTACATTTCCATTTTCACATTTTCTGCATTAGCTGGTAGCTCAGTTTTGATACACTCAGTCATGATCCAAGATAGCATTCGATACCCCCCCCCCCATCCAACTCTTTCTAACTTGTGAATTGGTGAGTAGATTGACCAGAGTTGGAGCTTTGCGGTATGCCGATCATCGCCCCTGGTCCAGTCCCCATCTTCCGATATCCCAGTAGAACGACGGTCTTCTGCCCGCTTTGCGTGACGTGTACGATGAATTCATCCAATCTCAACAAGCAGTGCCGGGTGATCTCCCCCGAATGTATCTTGGGGGCGAGCTGCGGCGCCACCAGACCAAATAGATAGTGAATGCCGTCGCTCAGAACGATCCTCCACCGCTCATCCGCTCCGTTCCCGCTCGTGTTGACGATTCGCTTGGTGTGTATGACCTGGACGATCGGAGTGAACGTTGAGTCACTCATGTCGAGCATCCGCCCGATGGCGCCGGCGGTGATGAACATCAGGACGGGGAGAGAAGCAGTCACTGCATTCCCAGAAGCTGATTGTTGAATATTTGGTGGATTTGAATAATTTTTCAAACTGCCCAAGTTCAAAATCGCCCCCACACCAAAGAGACAATCCTTCATCATGTCGGACGCCGATGGGATTGACTTCCAGAAGCCTGAGGTTGCTGAGTTGTGTCGACTCAACAGCAACATCAATGAGCTAGTCGAAGAAAAATACGAGCTGATGTCCAACCTTATAAACCTGAGGGAAGTGATTGCGCGGAAGGGGGGCGAGATTTACCAAAAGAACGTTGAGATCAAGGAGCTCACCGAAAGAGCCAACTCCCTCAGCCGCGAAGCAGTAGAGAGAGACCGCCTGGTCGAGAGACTCCGCGAGGAAAACAACCGCCTGCGCGAGAGACTCAACGCAGACGACGCCCGTCGCGAGCTGTCGAAAAAAAAGAGCGTCGTCACTCGCATCCGAGAAGGAATCGTCGTCCAAAGGTATGACCCCGACGACGGTCGGGGTTACAGAGATGATCTCCCATCGAGCAATGGCTAACGTCAAGACGGGGGCGACGGCGAACGCTGCTGCTGCTGTGGTGGGAAGCGCGACCATGTCAATCATCCGAGCGCCAAGGAACGTCAAGAAATCGGGAGGTGCGGGGGCGAAGAAATCCAGCGGCCGACAGAAAAAGAGCAAGAAGTCTGGTTGTAAGAATTGCAAGCGAGGGTGCTTCATGGATACGTGCCCCTGCCACCGTAACTCTCGATTATGCGACGACGTATGCGGGAGTACCAGCAATTGCGCCAATTCTGTCGCTCACTTCAACTCAATCGAAGCCATGTTCGATTGAAGACGTCGGGCAAAGCAGCTATGGTAGAGCGTACCTACGCGTAGCAGGGACAGCGCAGGGCAGGGGCGGCTCGCCAATGGACATGAACGGCTCTAGAGAGGTCGGTCTTCATAAAATGGCGGGACGGTCTGTCTGTCAGTTTCGCTCTAAATAGGTTTTATTTTTCATAGAATTCACGTTGTTACGAAGCTTGATCATATTATCAGTGATCCAGCTCGCATCGCTCATAAATATGGCGGGACGGTCTGTCTGTCGGTTCGCACTAAATAAAGCTCGCTTCGCTCACTCCTAGGTACCTAGGTACGTACGATACCCCTCCCGTCCTCGCCCTCGTTCGAGCATTTTCGAAATTCATTTTCCATTTTTCATTTTCTGCTTCGTAGTACAGAGGTTGCGTCCCATCCTCACTCGGCGAGGAAACTCTTGACAGCCACTTCTCGCGTAGTAACCGTAAGTCCACCCACCTTCTCCGCCTCGTTTGATGCAACCCGGCACGTTCCTCTTCTCTCTCCTTCGTCGCCCTTAAGCCTGTGAGTCTATCCGTGTGCAAAAACAGGCTTCGATCGAGAGGCGTAGCTATTCTATTTTCGATTTTACGAACGATGGCGCCGCAGCTCGAGGTAACCCCGGGCGACCCGGAAAGCTGGGATTCGCCCAGTCAAAAAGGCGAAATGAGGGTGAGCGAGAGCAACGCCTTCTACCTTTACTACGACAAGTGTAAGAAATGGAACAACGACGACGATCGCAACCGAGGACTCAACCGCGCCCACACGGACGATTTCCACAATCATTTCGCGAAAACTGCCAACGCGAACATGCCCAAAAAGCATGTTACCACGACGACCATCAAACGGTCCCGCAAGTCCAAGTCGTTGAAGTCTTCGGGCGAACGTAGGAAGAGCGACCTGCGGCGAATGGCCAAGCGGGCGGGGGCCAAACTCCAAGCGAAAAGGCCAGAGAGTAAGGACGAGCCCGCGCGCACCGCGCAAATCGCTCGCGCCAAGAGAGTGCCCGGACTCGGTTATGTAGGCAAAGGAGGTGATAAGACTAGCGTCCCCAAAAATGCGAATGGGGTCGTGTTCCACGAACCCAAGAAGAATGATACCTGCAGCGTCAAGGGTAAGAAGATCACCTACGAGAAACTGTTGAGTCAAAAGAAACACGGTTGGTTCTTGGGTTGGGCACAGGATAAGAGCCGACGTTACAAAGTCATGTTCAGGAGATTCCTCCACTTCGCTCGCGAGCATGCCAAGGAGTACAACCTTGTGGTGGGAGATACCCCAGTCCCCGTCCTGAATCGAGCTGACCCAGCTGGGCAACGTGACAAGAAGCGAAAGCGTACGTGAACGGCGAGCGTAGTTTTTCGCCTGGGCAGAGTTCGCAAGCGCAATCGAGTTGCGAGCATAGTTGTTTTTCGCCTGGAGTGGATTGTGCCTGGAGTGGATTGTGTGAGGTTTCGGACGATCGACTAGAGATGGAGTTTGGGTTGGACGCAATTTCTTGGTTTTAGTTAGACTGGTTCTTCCTTATAGTTGAAGCAACAGCAACCGCAGTCGTCGCACGATCCCTCGCAAGGGCATAGCCACCTGTTATTACATTCTCCAGGTCCGCAATAGCATTTGGTTTTTGTTCCATCTGTTCCTGATGCACCGCCTGCGACCAAACTGCGAATTTGTTCTCCCATTCTGGTCATCGCCTCCCGCTGGTCTCCGAGCTCCTTGTCTTTTCTCTCGATCACTTGCTCGAGCTTCACCAGTTGTTCGTCTTTACTCGTTATAAGGGCAGACTGCCTGCGAGCGCTTTGTCTGAGACAATCTAGCTTGGTCCTCAATTCTGCCACCGTATTTGGTATATAGCGATGCTCTCCGAGAGCAACTCACAAACTTCGTAGTTCCTTGACCATCTGAAGTTCCTTGACCATCTCGGACATCTCTCTCCTCATGAGCGAGATATCTTTGCCGTACGGGGTGATGCGCTTAATCACGATGGCTCGCTTGCTCGATCGTCGTTAGGCTTGAAAGATGCGACCAGAACATCATCATCTCCGGGTTCAGGTCGTTCGTTCATCGCGACATGTCAGGGCCAGAGAACCCTGTGACATCTTGAGCCGGAATTCCGCAAAATCTTGCTCAAGATTACGCTGCCCTGCGTCGTTGCCGAAAAAGGGGGCGAGATGAGAGGCGGGGCAGACAGCGAGGATCTGGATGCCCTGCGACGACTCAAGACTCCATTCTCCGTCTTATGGGACGGGGCTTGTCGCGTCAAGGACCTCGTCAAGGCAAATGGCGGCGGCAGTGGGGGTGGATGGAAGACAGCAGGAGCGAAGGGCGTTACCCCAGCCCTGTTGGAGGCGTGCCTTGACCTCCGCCGTTATGAGATCCTCTTTGTGCTGCGGGCGCTCGACGAGCACGTACGATGGCGCCCAGAACTTCTCCGAGGGAGGACATCGATGATTTTGAATCATAGGGAAAGCTTGTTTCTTTGGGCACACTCCTTGGCGCGGGCGACCCCAAAGGATTATGAGGAAATTCTTGAATTGAATTTTCCGACTGCCGCCGCCGGCAGAGATGAGGCGTTGCATAGACTGGGATGTGCGTTGCTACGCTTTCACCTCCTTGTTGGGGACGCGTTGGAAACCGCGGTCGAACGACTGTACTGGAGCAGGTTGGAAACGAGTGGGTTGCCCCCTCCACCTGCGTCGTACCACGAATATTGCGCCAGCCGCTCGAAACACTGTTGGCGGCTCATCGGTCTGACAAATTTGGGACCGCGGCCAACCAGCGAAGACACCGAGGCCAAGACCGCACAGTCTCCACTTGCCATGGTGAATCTGGTCCTTCGTACCCAGTCTAGCTTGGAGGAAGGCAAAGCGGAATCTCAGACATCGCCAGGTAGGTCAGGATCAGAACTCAAGAGCTTCGTCCCCCGCTTCGAGGATGTCTTCTTCCAAACAGAGCTCAGTTGTTTGCTACAACAGGCCGTAGTTTGGGCCCTGAAAATCATCGACACACCCAACATGGCCGCTCAAACTCCAGAGTTAGACGCCCTTTTGTGTAAAATCCTTCAAACAGGCATGGAAACCGAATTATCAGACACCATCACAAGCACAGAAGTGGATAGGCTGGCCAAGATGCAACTTTGTGTGGCAACGTTGTTGATGCTCCATGCAGAACTATGCATCAATGTGGGCCGTTCTGCAACTGCAACGAGATATCTTGGTTGGTGTCACAATCATCTGAAGTACTTTCTTCGCGACAAGCATTTGGGCGGCACCTCCATCTATGCCGACTTTTTAGTCCAGCTGGACGATCTCTTGACGGCCTGCCATGAGTATTTGGCTGTTACTTTCTGCCACCTGGGGATCCAGAGAAAAGCAGAAGATCATGCCTTGATGGCAGTCATGAGGCGAAAAATCGTTGACTCAAATTATCAATCAACCCAAGTCATGATGCAAGATTTGATCGGTTCAATCTTGACGAAAGTCGCGCAGGAGCCATCGCATGGCTCGCCCGCCGCCACCGAAATGAGTGATGCCCCTGAAGATGAAAGTCGCAGCTCTGAAAACAGAGATCCGAATTTCAGTCATTTCAGGGACGAATCCGCCCAATGCTCCTCTCCTGGTGGCGACTTCGTCGAGGAGAAGCAAAAGCCCTATATTCTCCACTTTCCCACGATTGTGAATATAATCGGAGCCTTCGTGGGAACGGTCATCCGATGCTCTCATATGAATATGCGCAAAATGATTTCTAAAGTGGGTTGTCCAAATCTTAATAATTTCTACGGTCCGGCGACAATCCTCAGCAAATTCAAATGTAAAATCGTGTTGGCATGTGAGTTACAATCTTGTTTGCTTCGAAGAAGTACTCTTTCAAAGTATGCTCATTCCCTCTCATTGACGTTCATTGATTAGATGATGATTGTTGTCGAAGCTCGCCAAGTTGTTCTGAACCAAAAACCCACCTCGACAGTGGCCAGATTGTCAAGAAAGCTGACTTATCAGGAGGAGCTATGACAGGGCTCAAGCTGCAAACCACCGGACATCCTAGTGCAGATATATTTTGCACCAATTCAGTTGACGAATCAATGGTTACAGCGTTGAAAGCACCAGCCAGCACAAACTATGGTTTTGGTGCGAGCAAAGCTGAAGCTGCGTACAATTTGGGGCTGATCGCACTTAACAAGGCCAGAAGCAATGGGGAATTGGAAACGTTGTGGGATTCAAAGTTCAATGATGACGACTCAACACATTTTCCTTGCGCATTAGATGCTAAAAAGTGTTTTGGCATTGCTCTAGAAAATGCGCCCCCTGCATCCTTCAGCTTGACGAAGAATATATTGAGGTACCTTGCACTAGTGATTGGCCCTGGGAAAGGTCAGCCAGAGCAAGATATGTTGACAGGATCTTTAATCAACATTTCCGTTGGAGGTGCAGCGCGCAACATTATGCAGGACACGTTCAGTCAAGGACGCTTCCAGGAATCATTCCATCTATTCGATGATGAGTCTCTGAATACCGATGCAAGGTTAGAAGCAGTTTGCCAATACCTCAAAGATTCAGCAAAAACAATCCCTTGCAATTGGAACATATGCACATTGGCGCTGTGTCCTACTGGAGAAGTGTTGATATCCTCTCTTCGGGCTTCAGTAAATAGTCATGGGGTCAAGAAGGCAGAAATCGCGAACGCTTGCATATTTCCATCGCTGAGTGAACCCACTGGCACCGGCTCAAAGGGCGACATTCAAACCGAAGTATTAGCTCCTCTTGACAGAATAATCGAGCAGGCTTATAAGCAATTGGATGACACGACAAAGTCATCCCTGGATGCAACGCAGGAGAGCGATTTCAACGACAAATCGTACAGACGAAAGTGGTGGGAGGAGAGACACTCTATGGATAAAGACCTTGAAGACCTTCTGAGGCATGCAGAGGGTGCGTACTTTGGCCATGCTCCATTTCGTCGCATTCTGGTCCCGAACCAAGGGCAAAATGATATCTCGGACAACTCTGGCTTTGGCCCGGGAAATTTGGCGGCACAGCTTGGGGGAGCAGTAGATACCTCCTTGGTTCGGGACGAGTTCGACGGTGCTAGTGAAACGTTGAATCATTCAAAACAAACAGCAGAAGAGCCATGCGTCATACTTGTCCTTGACGAGACATTACAGAGGTTGCCATTTGAAAGCATGGAGATGTTTGAAGATACAGCGGTCACCCGTGTCCCATCCTTACCATTCGCTCTTGTGGCACTACTCGAGACGAGAAGCACACCTATGGTTGATGGCATGAAAGTCAAATCCGTCATTGACCCCGAAGCAAACCTCCCTGATACTGCATCAACTATGGGCGCAGGCCTGGATTCGATTGCATCGAAGAATGGTTGGGAGTGGAAAAGTGTGTCGGGAAATATGCCGTCATTGGACTTCATGTCGCAGGCCTTGTCGGAGGAACAGGGCCTCTTCTTGTACTGTGGTCATGGCGCGGGTCTAAGGGCGTTCAATAAGTACCAAGTTGAAGGGTTAATGTCAGGGAGTGCGAGGCAGGATGGCATTCGAGGATGCAGGGCATCTGTGGTTCTGATGGGTTGTAGCAGTGGAAAGCTGCAGTCCGTCGACGTCCCGAAAGAGTGCCCGGCTGTGTGCAGTCACACCATACAATACGAACCCGAAGGCATCGCATTGAGCTACACCCTCGCTGGCTCTCCATGTGTAGTGGGAAACCTGTGGGATGTTACTGACAGGGATATTGACAGGTGAGGTTTATTCACTGTGTGCTCATTCAACAAGCAAGAGCAACAATCGCCAACACAACCTATGCATCTAGGTATAGCCTTGCATTGATGGAATTTTTTTTCTCCTCTCAAAATGACAAGCTTCCCAGCCTCGCCAAATGCGTTGCCAATGCTCGCAGGGCCTGTAAGCTTAGGTACCTCAATGGCGGCGCTCCAGTATGTTATGGGGTACCAGTTGTATGCTCATCATTCTTACGAGAATGACCGTGTGCCATACTTCGGATTGCCAGCCCCCCTTCATATCAAGCGTGAGGCAATGGTACAGATGGATTCAAGGTGGGCCTGGTCAATAACTTATTCTTGAACGGCCTATTACAGCACCTGATCAGACACATGCTAAGATGTCTATTGTCATGGATACCAATACCTAGTCATGCTTCGCTCTTTCTTTGTTTTGCATCCGGCTCGTTGTCTCGCATGGGACTGCTGCCGCGCTTGTTCTTCCCCGAGGCCGCCTTCTTCGGTCCCCAGTGCGCCTCCGGGTTGAGCGCCCACCGCTTGGCCTTCCTCCGTCCCTCGTCGATTCCCTTGGGAATATTAAAGTCGACCTCCGTTCGTATTTCCTTCGATAGGATCATGTCTGCGACGTCCACGTATTGCTTGTCGTTGCACGGGGCGTTGCTCCCCTGCGCCTCCCCCTTCCGGTGCCTCTTCGACTCCTTTCGCTTCGCCGGGGGGTGCTCCTTGCACCACGCCCGGACGACGTCCCACACCGCGCGGTTCGGGGCGTCGGTCTTGATCGCGTTGGGCTCCTTGTGGTACGCGCTGACCCGATACCCCGCGTTGACGAGCGCCGCGCGGAAGGACGCCGTGGGGATCGTGGGGCTGTTCACCGCGCTGCACAGCGTCGGGAGGAGGTGGTAGAGCGGCGCGTCGGGGAGCTCCTCGGAGCACGCGACCAACAGGCCGTGGAGCGTGGCGGCCGTTTTGAGCGGGTGCGTGGGCGTCCCTCCGTTCGGGCACGCGCCCCCGTCCGCCATCGCCGCTTCCAGCCTGAGGACGGCGTCCTCCACGACCGTCGGATCGTGCAGCGGACCGGTCCAGAGGGGTCCGGCGACTTTGTACGGCGCTCCGGTCTCGCCGCACGTCGGCTCGCCGAGACCGCACGGGCCGCGGCCGTTGCGGTACACGTTCGATGGCTTCTTTTCTTTGCCCCGTTTGCCCCCCCGTTTTCCGCTGCCTCCGCCATCTTCACTGCCTCCACCTCCACCTCCGCCACCGCCATCGCCGCTGCCGTTATCTTGCTTTCGCCGCTGCTCTTCTTGCGCAGCCACGAAGTCGTTCGTCGCCACAGGGGTCACGTGGAACGAGGAGCAGCGAGTCGATTGAAAGAGATGCCCGTGATTCAACGACAGGTTGTTCACCTGCGGGACGAGAGCGCCGAGGCGCCGAATTCGCATCGTGAGAGTGCGCGCGCGCGTTACATGGCCGCCGAATCCGGCGTTCACTCACCCCGGCCTTGTCGTCTCGCACTTCCACGAACACCCGACAATAAAAGTGCATCCCCACGCTCAAGATCGGGCGCATCGTCCTCCCGTACCTCCCGGCCACGACGCTCACGTGATACAGCAAGATCCTCAGCGCCAGCTCCTGGAGGTATCCCGCCCGTTGGATCGGGAACGCGCCGTATCGTCCGTAGCACGTCTCGGGGTGGGAGCCTCCCAGCGCGGCCATGTCCGTGCACGTGATCGCGAGCAATCCCCCCGAGGCGACGGATTGGACCGCCGCGTCGAGGAAGGGGGCGGCGCTCCCGTACGGATCGAGGTCTATGACGTCGAATTGAGGTCGTTGGAATCGCCGCTGGGTGGCGTTCCGTTGGTCGGGGGGGGGGCGGGGGCATTGCTGATTGGGAATGGCGGGGAGATCGGAAGAGCGNTCTGGCGTCCGAGGAGGAGGACGAGCGAGGCGGCGGCGCGAAGGAGGAGGAACCCGCGGAGACGGCGAGAGGACGTCGCCCCCTCCGCCCCCGCGGGTTCCTCCTCCTTCGCGCCGCCGCCTCGCTCGTCCTCCTCCTCGGACGCCAGATCGCCCTCGAGGCCGTTCCTCCGCACGTTCTCCCTCGCCATGTCCACGGCCACGGGATCCAGGTCGTTCACGACCACCGTCCGGACGCCGGGGACTTCCTTCCAGTACCGGAGCGACCGCAACCCCGACGCCGCGAGGGCCTCGAAGACGGCCATGCCCCCGTCCGCCTCGGACGATTCCCTCGCGGCCTTCGCGAAGTCCACCTTCGATCGCTCCTCGGCGACCCTCGCGTCGAGGGCGCGCTCGAACGCCTCGCGGCGGGCCTTCCGCTCCTCCTTCGTCCGGGACTTCGTACCCTCCTTCCCGCCCGCCTCCTCCTCCTCCTCCTTCGCGAGCATCTCCCTCCTCAGCTCCTTCCTCCTCGCCGTCGTCCAGCTCCGCTCCGCGCGCCGCTCGGCGTACATCCCCAGCATGAGCACGCTGAGGTCGCGGTTCTGGACTTGGACCGGGTTGTAGAAGACCGAGTTCTCGGACGCGGGGTACAGCATGGTCACGGGACCCTCGGTCACGAGCTCGTGGCCCGGGGGCGGCGCCGGAGGGGGAGGCTCCGAGTCGGCGGCTTCGGGAGGGGGAGGAGGCATGGCGGCGGAGGCGGCGGAGCGGA
>JALLPA010002871.1:0-10950 GCA_036939895.1 Thalassiosira exigua | reverse complement strand
GGGCGGAGCCGCCTTCATGGTGTTCTCGGGCCCCGAGGGTCGCTCTAAGTAAAAGCTACTACGAAACGTCCGTAATCAAAATTTAAAAAAGCTAAATGTTTTACTTTTCGCGAAAAGAAGGTGGTTATGTGCGATGTGGCACAGGTAAATTTCTCCATGAGATCAAGTAGAACTGTACCATATCGAAACTTCAATTTTTGGTCTTTGGACTTTGGCTGCGATGGTATCCAGATTTCAATATCAGTAATTGAAATTGAAGCAAGATTTTTGAAAATAAATCTGAATATAACAAAGTTGACACCCTAGAATCTAACCATGCCCCCTAGAATGAGACTAGTTCATATATTCCTAACAAAACTATGCTAAAAAGAATGAAAAATATAATCAGACTAGATTATTTCGTTTTGTCTAGAGATCTTATACAAAACACACACAATATAAATTATTCTCCATACACTAATACCATTAGTTTCAATCGTGTGTGGATATCTTACATACCAGATAGGTGCAAAAAATGCTTATCGTATAAAAGAACACTCAGAAACTTACCGCCACAAGCTTGCTATCGTTGAGTGCTCTACTGACTTTTCTACACATATCATTATAACAATTCACTCTAAAACTTCCACTAAATGATGTCCATCTTCTTTTTATACTGTACGAGGTACATTGATCATAATCAAGGTGATATTCAATAATTATGATATTGCTTTCAGATATTAATTGGCATTAAAATTATATTGCCTTAGGCAGTTAAGGATTAGCCCATACTCGCTTTTGCAACCTCGCCACATTGCCATTTCACCTGTTAAACCTGTAAAAACAACTGTCGGTGGTGGTTTTGTCTTATTTTTTTAACGAAACAGCAAATGGTTATGCTCTTGGGTGTAACCAGTTGAAAGATCGCACTGTTCACGCTTCTGACATTGCTGAAGTACCACAAAAGAAGAAAAATCACGGAATCGAAACTTTGAAATACCTTTTATCAATGAGGCATCAGCCGACGGTGGCCACAACTCCAATGCTGAATCAAGCCTCCAATCTAAGGCACTTGTCCACCGATTTTGAAACGAAGAACTGCTCGTTCAAAACAGCTTTCAGCTAGGCAAATCACTACATGATCCTGAATGACTGGCATTTTGGACCAGCCTTTTGGGGGCAGAAGAGGGCTCGCACGGGCTTTGTACGTGATGTTCGAGCAATCAAGGAGAGACTTCGACATATTTTTGGAAAGGAAAAACTTCTTTTTAAAAATGGCGATCAGCGATGCAAAATCACAAAGGAGTATGGGCGACCCATCGTTGCACTTCTCTCACTCGATGACTTTGCCAAAGGTTTTACGGCAATGCAGTGATGTGACTATGTTGCAAATTTGAGCATGGACAGGCCCTAAAGTTAAACTTGTTTCTACATCATACCACCCAACTTACAATAGACAATATTAAGTCATTGCTTTATGATGTAATATGTGAAGTGCAAGAGGGAAAACAATTTGTGTGCTATCACCATAGATTGTACAAATATAGAGTAATCAATTTTCAAGTCTCGCATTCATATTTGGTAAGCTTTTAAACTCTATTCTGGGCTTTTACATAGGAAATCAAGCTTCATACAATGGATAGAAGCAAACATATATTTGTTTTCAGCAAGACCACTGTATGTTGAGAGATTGATTTATATACAGCGTTGTGAAATCATATCCGCCCATACTTATCATGACTACAAAGCAAAGATGTCTCTCTCTCTTGAAGAAAATACACTTCACAATTCATGTCAACATTCTCCTTATTCATGTCTGTTACACCTTTTCCATCGGCACTTGCCAGAATCAGAACCACCCAACACAGCATAACAACCTTCTTTTGTCAATTTGGTAATGGATACTTCAATAGTGATTGGCACAAAAGTATGGTTATTCGTTCCATTACAAACCTCTTAAACTATTTTGGCATGCATTGATCTATTCCAAGTTTATTTTGATGTGAATTGAAGTTGCAGATAAGTGAATAAATGTCCCTTACAGGGATTTCTAATATACAATCCCGTCAGGTTGATGTTGAAGAGCAGATCACAGAGGGGCAGAGCAAGCTTACACAGAGCTCAGCAAGCTCGTGCCACTCTGAGAGTGTTTTTAGGCGAAATATGCGACATGAGAGCCGATCAGGCAAAAACCCCATGTGAGCAAGAGACTTATGGTATCCTACCCACGTTGCAGGCACATGTGATGCAAGGTATGTTGTGGAACCTTGCTAATTGAGGTCCTCCAAGCCACCCGTTTGAGAACATTGGTATCCTTCACATGTTTACCCAACCAAACATGGAATCGAGCAATGGTTTCCTCTGAAAAGCCCATGAAAACCATGGCAAATCAAGTAAGTATTTTGTTATTATCGGGCCAGTACACGGCAGATCATGAAGCTAGATAGTGAGCCAATAGGGCTCATAATTTTTTATTACTCTGTCAATCTAACTTCATGTGGCGGCCATTTTACTGGCTTGTCAATCTTCAAGTAGCGAGCTGAAAGCCTGGGACTAGCGTGCCACTCTCTGAGTAGAATGTGCTTGTCGAGCTTTGTGTAAGCTTGCTTTGCCCCTGTGCTTTGTCCTTCAACATAAACCTGACACGTCCTTCAACAGTTAATCAAGAGGAAAATATTGTTGCAGCGGACATAGAGATCGCAGGAGCAGCCGGTGGCAGAGGAGAGAAACGGACGAAGGACGGACGACGCGCGTGAGAACCGAACGCGAGTGGCGACGGTTGTGACGCGCAAGGGGAGTCCTCTCTCCTCATTCTCCTTTGGCTCCTTCGCTTGTCGCGGCCCTGACGAGGTCGGCCCGGTCAAGCTTGGAGGTAGTAGTGTAGCTTTTGCCCAGTCCACGCCCATTACCTATGGGGTTTGGTTTGTCCCGGCATCTCATGCCCTGGAGCTGAGTGTGCATACGGGACTGGGAGTTCGGGTCAGCCCAATAAGTTTAGCTGGGTCTAGTTATCCGGCAGAGGAGTTTCATTTAGTTTAGTGTCCCTCGGATGGGATGAGAGAGCGAGGTAGCCGCAGAGGTCTAGTGGCCACACTCGACAAATATATGTTTTATTTGATCAGTGACAGGGTCATTTGTAATTTGCCTCGTAATAGGCGTTAGCCGTTTAAGGTTCTTGCCCAAGTTACACGAGTCAATATTGTTGTCAAATGCAAGAAGAGTTCGGTCCCCACTACCTAGACATACACATGACAGTATTTTTAGGCTCAGTTATTAAAAAACACTCAAGTACAAAGTGATTTTGACTGCAAGTTTCACAAGCAAGCCCAGAAATCCTGAAATTGATACACACAAACATACACAACCAAATACGAAATACACAAGAGCATGTGGAATGAAACACACAGCATATTGTTCCAGTTTGATATCATAGCGACCAAGTGACTTCAGCTATCAATTTTGCATCCAAGACTCAAGGAATAAATTCACCAATCTACCATTGGCATCATGTTTGCCTCTCTTGATACAGACATTCATCCACCCCAAGTATCGTCATGCATGGGACTATCACAAGACATTCATCCAATCGAGGAAGAGCGTCGATGTTCTGTTCGTAGATAGCCGAAGGTAGCAATAAATTATTCTTATTGCTATTTACTTACAAAGCATTATTTATTGCTCAATTTCATCTGTTTGCAGCATTGTGAGATTCAGATATGGGTCGACATACAGCTTTCTTATTGCACCGTCGAGCGATGTCTCTCAGGCATGCATCGGCCTTGTCGTGTCCTATCATGCCAATACGGTGATTTGCACGTATGTGGACCTTGATCACACGCGCACTTTGCCGAAGTACCTCGGCTCATGTTCGGATGCAAGTGTGTGGAAACTTCTTTCTGCGCGGATTACGTGCGCGGCGTGCAGCGGCTTTGTCCCTCTGAGCGCTCTTCATCTCATCGGTTGCATCTTTATGAGCACGCAGAGCCTTCTCGAATGCCTGTTTTGTCACAAAATTGTGATTCTTGCACAAGAAGAACTTCTTGATCAATTCCAGAGATTCGTCGCAGCCAGCTCCTGCTGCTATCATCAGATGCTTCGCTGCTCTATCGGTATTGCCCGCATATGCCTCCAAAAGACCAATATTGTGCCTCGCAGCGATATGCCCTCCGATTGCTGCCTGTTCCCAGTAGTGTTTGGCTTTTCCCATATCGCGCCCTACCCTATTTCCATCGAAATAAGCTGTCGCCATATTGTTGTATGCGCCAGGTGCACCAAGCTTCCCCGCACGAAGCCAGAGTTCGAAAGCTCGTTTCGTATCTTGAGGGAAGCGACCTTGCCCGTAGAAGTGAAAATTGCCCACTTTGCAAATTGAGACGGCGTCGCCGGCATTCGCTCTGGCCTCTATTTTTTCTCTGGCCTCATCATCGTCCATTATTATGGGGGATCTGCAAAAGGGACATATGAGGTCTCCGTCTTCTTCCGAAGCTGCTCCAGCACAACCCTCGCAGATCGTTTTCCCGCAGCACATTTGGTTTCGAGCATCGGATTCGGCCGATGCATGAAGGGGCATCGGTAGGCAACAAATGGGGCAGTCCTCCTTGGGCGGAGGATCCGCGAAAAGGGCCTCGTCGTGAAGCTCCGCCGCCCGCTTCCTACACTCTCGCTTGTGTCGGGGCCGGTGCGCCCTCTGGCAGGCGACGCTGCAGTACTTGACGAGCTTGCAGGCCGCGCACGCCTTGAGGCCGTCGCCGCCGTTGCCGCACGAGGCGCAGCAGACTGCCGCTGCGGCGGGGGTTTCGCTCATTCTCGATGCCAGCAATGCTGCGAGAGAGGTTTGGGGTGTCAGCGGCGGTGGTTTGAAATGTGAAAGGAGCAGCTCTTGTTCAGCTCCGCGCTTGCAGGAGTGGTGGCGGCGGGCCGATCCTGGGCCGATTCCGTGGGGCGCGAGCGACGAGCGACGAGCTCGCAAATCATAACTAGTTCCTACGCACAGATACTACGATACGATCACGTCCGACGATTTTTCATTTTCATTTTCATTTTCGTGGTGGGAAAGAACAACGACGCGAGAAGAGGAGAGCGTGAGGGCAGATGCCAGAAGCAATCAGTCACTTTTCCATCAATGATGAGCGATCAATGTGCTGCCTGTGGCAAGCGCGGCGATGGTTCGAGGATGAAACGGTGCCCCGCCTGCAAGGTGGAGACGTATTGCAACAAAAGGTGTCAGAGGGCGCATTATCGGGCGCACAAGAAGGTGTGCGGGAAACTGGGGAAAGCGTCCGTGGACGACCCTTTGATGACGGATGAGGAGCTATTCCGTCAGCCTCCTCCGAACGAGGACTGCCACATCTGCTTCCTCAGGTTGCCACTGGACGAAAGTATGACGAATTATCGCGCTTGCTGCGGTCAGAAGCTCTGTCATGGCTGCTGGCATGCCGACAACGAGCAAAGAAAGTGCTGTCCATTCTGCAGAACCCCCAACGTATCGACGATCGAAGAGTATGTTGAATGGTTAGAGGAGCGCATGAAGGCCAATGATCCCGAAGCACATTGCCGCAGAGGTTGTTATTACAATCTTGAAAGCAATGGGGCAGGGCATGCTTTGGAACAAGCCTTTAACACATGGCACAATGCAGCAGAGCTTGGGTCATCTCGTGCTCTGTTCTGGATTGCCAATGCTTATGAGAATGGGTATGGCGTTAAGATTGATATGAAAAAAGCCACTTATTACTCTCAACTCGCGGCGGTTAAGGGAGAACTGACAGCAAGACGCAGGCTAGCGAGAAATGAATACGATGATGGCAATATCGATCGATCGATGAAACACTGGATGATTGCGGCGAGCGCTGGGGATGAAACGGCAGCGATGGAGCTTCAGAACGCTTACAGGGTTGGTCATCTGAGGAAAGATGACTTTGTGCGAACCCTGCGTGCTCATAAAGAGTCATTTGATCAAATGAAGAGCGACCAGAGAGATACAGCATTTGCCAGAAATCGAAAATATCTAGAAAATTCAGTTTAGATGTACTTGGTTGCGGCTCTTTCTCATTTTCACGTTGCTTTCACTACGAGCAGAAGCACCTCTGCCTCTTGGCAGTTATGGTAATCTTTCGGCCCAATGACCTACTTAGGTACCTCATGAACCCACGGAAGAGCATTTTTGGGCTGTCTCCGTCCACGTCACTCTTTAGCAGAGGATTGCCCCCCTGACGCGTCTGGTTGGACAACATCAGGGGTGGGACGAGAGTGGGCGCACGAGCACGGCCCCCCCCCCCCCCCCCCCCCCCTCTTCCTCCCCCCCTCATGACCCTCCTTTTCAACGAAACCGACGATCGCGCTCCCGCGCCTCTCGCTCCATCTCCTCCAACGCCCGCTCCCGTTCCTCCTTCGATCGTCCTCCTCCTCCCGCCCTCCGCCGTCCCTCGTCCAACCGCTCCCTCCGCTCTCGCGTCGCCTCCTCCTGCCGCGATTCCAACAGCCCTCGATCCGGACCGAGGTAGCCGCCGCGCGGACGATCGTCGCGGGGACGGTCGTCGCGACGTCGGTCGCCGGAGAGGGAGGTGCCGACGAGGCCGTACCCCTCCTCCTTCCGCCGGGACGGGCCGTCGCGGCCTTCGTTCGCGTGCGCGGCGCGACGACCGTCGTCGCGACCACCGTGGCCGCCGTCGCTCGGACCATTGTTTCCGTGTCTGCGGCCGTCGCTGCAGCCGTGGTCCTCGTTGCGGCGATGGTTGTCGTGCTTGCCTTCGTCGCGTCGACCGTCGCTGTGCCAATTTTTGCCATGTCTGCTGTCTCTGCTGTCATCGCGGTGACCGTTGCTGGGCCTATCGTTGCCGCGGGCATCATTGCGATCATTGTCCTCGTCACCGCGACGATGGTGCCTTCTAGATTCAACAGCGCGGCCACGGTCGCCTCTGCTCCTGCTCCTGCTCTGAGACCGAGATCTGCTTTTGTCCCCGCGATGACGAAGGTCGGCCCCACTGGGGCTCCTGCTCCTGCTTTCGTTTCGTTTGTTGCTTGTAACTCCGTCCCCGCTCCTACTTGGGCTCCTGCTTCTACTTCCGTCGCGAGCGCGATGCTCACGCTCCCTCGACTCGTCGCGATGACGATGGCTGCGGCTGTGGCGATGCTTCTTCTCCTTTCTCCTGCGACGGTGGCGGCGCCCGTCCCTGTCTCGGGAGCGGGAGGACGACGCAGAGGACGACGGCGAAGAGGACGAGGATCGCTCCCGTCGCCTCCTCTTCTCGCGGCGCCTCTTGTGCCTATGAGATTTCGACCGCTTCCTCCGCTCTTTCCTCTCCCTTCGATCGCGCCTCCTGTCCTCGGAGTCTTTGGGCTTCTTTTGGGCATCGCCACCTGCCCCACCATCGCCACCCTCATCTCTGCGGACCTCCCGCACGTCCAGCCCCGCCCGCTCGAGCAACCGCCTCCGCTTCTCGACCTCCTTCTCCTGCGCCCTCTGCTTCTTGTGGACGGCGAACATCGGATCCTCGTGCCGCAGGTGAAAGTCCTGATTCCACTCCGATCGTCCCTCCTCGTCGTCCCGCTTGGAGGCCGCCGCGGCCTCCGCGTCGTCCTGGATGCGAAGCTCCCCTCCCGCCGCCGCCCCCGCCTCGGCCCTCGACGCCTCCTGCCGCTCGCCCGGCCCGGAGTCGCGTTCCCCCGCGGCGGCCGCCCCGATGGACGCCCCCATCGTGCTCGCCTTCTCCAGCGCCCCCGTCATGGTCGACGCCACGGCGAAGTCTCCCGTGCTTTTGCCTTTTCCCTCGGGGACGTACTCTTTCCCCAGGAGGTACGACTCGTTCTTCGCCTCCTCGGCCGACTTCGCCGCGCCGTCGTCTCCCCCATCTCCCCCCGTCCCACCTTCGCCCCCCCCACCGCCGCCTTCGTACATCCAATCGGTGCCCCGATCTCCGGTCCCATCCTTGCTCCGGCCCGCGAGCTTTTGGAATTCCTCCTTCTCGCGCTCCCGTCGGATCTGATCCTGGAGCTCGCGCGTCTTCCGCTCCTCGGCGGCCGCCGCCTGCTCGGCGACCCAGACTTTCTCCTGGTTGGAGAGGTTGGACGTGTGCCACGACTTCTTGGAGAGGAAGGAGAGGCCGGCCATGGTATGGTTCCGGTCGTCGTCGTCGATAGGATTGAGGAAGAGCGGCGCGCAAATTAATTGATTTCGCCAAAATCGTTTACATACCTAATTAAGGCAGGCTTTAACTGTACCCAGTTAACTCGTGGATTTTCATCCACTCAATTTTATTCAGGTTGTCGTACCGGTACTGAAAGTGTCTGCAGCAAATACGTGCGATTACGACTGCCGCCTCCGTGCCGCATCATGCATCATCGCATCGTCGCCCGTCGCTGCGTGGCGTGGCAAATTATCCACTCGACACACTGCTTGCTTATCCACTCGACACGCTGCTTGCTGCCCTCGCAGCGCGCTGCGTGGCAAATTATCCACCGAACCTCCACTCCTCGACCGACGAGCAAGCGCTGGCTCCGACGCGTGGCAAATTATCCACCGAGCCGCTGCGTGGCAAATTATCCACTCTCGGCCGACGATCGGAACGGCGCGTGGCAAATTGTCCACGAAGCGGATGCGTGGCAAATTATCCACTCGTTCCTTGGGGGTGGCATATTATCCACTCTTTTAATCGATCTTTTGGGAGTGGCAAATTATCCACTACTGGCCAAGGTCGTGAGAGAACAAAAATCCGTTGCGGTCGTTGCTGTTGGTGCCATTGTTGCGCCATCGTTCGCATCATTCAGTCCTCACGCCCCGCTGCTCGTCATAGCCACCACAGCCCTGGCCAACCCCCGTCTCCCCTTCAGCCCTACAACATCAGCATGAATGCCATAGCCACGGAAGAAATCTTTCCAGCAGAGGATGATTTTGCCTCTGCTGTATTTCCGGGTGCAGTTCTCGGTCGCTTCATCAAAGGGAACGTCACGGCATCGGACAGCTCAAAGGATTGCATTGAGGCCATCTGCGCCACTTTGCAGGAGTACAATTTTCACCCGACGGTATTTACCAACAAAGCCAATCTAACCAAAATCCGCAAAGAAGAGGATAAAGAGTTTGCAAAGGGACATGCTCCTTTCCAGAAGGGCAGGACTTTGTATCTCTACTGCCGGAAGTGTTTTAACGATGCACCAGTGGCAGGACACTGGAGTTGCTCTGTGATTGCAACACTTCAACCCACGATGGAGACAGTCCCAGGCGAGGGGGATAGGTACACAATGTGTGTCCGGGCAATTTACCCACACTGTTCTCAATGTGACCTTGATTATCAGTGGCGGCGCAATGTCCAGATGGACCGTGAACATGGAGGGCGTGGCTGGGGAAAATTGCCGTTCCCGTTTGAAGAAATTATTGGGGATCGCTTCCATTGCTTCACCGAAAAACTTAAGCAGGTAAATATGGACGGCGAACATTTTGGTAAGTCATGCTATTGCCATTTGACATTTCCCGATCCAGTTTATGCCAATTGCTCACATTCAACACCTCACGTCCAGGCACTAAAATTACTAACGTATCAAAAGTTGGCACAGATTGCTATGAATGGGATGATCGTTTCTACATTCCTCTTGACAAACTTACGCCAGAGCAAGGCAAAGCGTACTCGCTCTCTTCAGAGAGCTTTGTGAACGAGCACAATCACATCAAGCTGCGTTTGATTTTGTGGTTTGCTAACACAATGAATAGGCCCAGCGAAGTATATTCCCCTCCCCTTGAAGATCGATGCAGTGCAAAGAGTGCAGTGCTTGACATTGGCTCCTCGAAGCACTATACCGGGCCATGCAACGGACTACACCTTCATATTATGGAGCCATCTTTCCTCTTTGGGGGACAGCAGTGATATTGGGTCACTGAAAATTGATGGCGTTGAATATTCCGTCTCACGTCATCATCGTCTCAGCAATCATGTCAAACCGTGCAGTTTGCTCATTCCATTGGAGGACTACTGTGATCTATGCTTCTACAAAGGCGACTACGCCAGGCAAAACTGCCGGGCATTCAAAGGAGAGTGTATTGTGTTTTCCGGCGATACACCGCACAGTGGACGAACATACGCACGTGATGAGTGCTGGCATCCGTGCATCCACTATCATGTGACCTCGTGCCATCATGTCAAAGACTTGAGTCAGTTTGAGATTGCTTCGGATGTTGTGGCCAATGCACAACCTTTCTTTCTATCGAGGCTCGGTGTTGACCTCCAGATTAAGGCAGTCAAGCCAATCATGAATCGGTGCCTTCGTGCTTTGGCCGGCACACTTGTAAACCGTGCTGGTACGAATACATGCACGAATATGTTGAGAGCCTTCGTCAAGGAAGCAGGAGATCTGGAAGAAGCGAATCATAACGTATTGTCTAACTTCACTGCCAAATCTCCGCAGATAAAATCGAGCCCTCCTGCAACTATGCCATCTCTTCCCCTAAAGAGCAATGTTGATGATGACAAATCAACGACGCCGCTTGCCAAAAAAGTCAAAGTTAGCGGAGATATCCCATCAACTCCCGTGCCCTCAAAGGTTCCACATGAACCTGATACTCCGAACTCTTTGGAATACGCGGGTACTACAGGAAGCAGCAATTGCATTGTGAACGAGAACTACACAGTGCATGATTCTTGTGAGGAAGCATTTGAACTGCTCGAAATGCACGGAGGAAAAGTGAAGGATTGCCTGGCCGATGGTAGTTGTGGATATCATGGATTAAAAGCTGTCGCGTCGCCGAACGAATTGATCAATGCAAACTGGACTATGAAACAGTTTCGCAAGGAGATATACGATTATGGTGTTAAAGAAGAGGATGCATTTGTCGGAAAGGAGGAAATGGGTGGTGATACGGTGTCCAAGACCATGACTGGAGAAATAGGGTCCACGAAATATGGTCAACGACACAACCGCAATCCCATTGCTACCCGCAAAAGGGTCTACAACAACACCATTCTTGCAGGAATTTACTCCAAAGGA
>JALLPA010002869.1:0-14408 GCA_036939895.1 Thalassiosira exigua | reverse complement strand
GAGGGCGCCAATGCCTCTCACCTGCTCCCAGATGACCAAGAATGATGGCCGGTGCATTGAGACGACAGCTCCAATGAATAATGTCACCAAAATGAATGGTTCTCTGTACACAATATTGGACAGTTGATGTGGTTCCCTGGCATTCAAATTCTGTTTATGTGGAAGCGATGAGGCCCCGGTGATATGATGTAACACTGCATCTAAATAACGTCCATGCATCTTTGTCCCAGTATTACAATATGAGCAGACACAAATGCAACCAGATACAACAGACGATTTCAATACAACAGACGATTTAAATATTTTCTTTAAAGGACCTGTCCAGACGGACCCATCGCTCGTCACGTGACAAAAATACATGACATCAAGACATATATATCAAAACTAAAGCCAATGCATCAAAGATCACAGTCATCTCTCTGCTTGATATTTCTTCTTGATTATTGACCACAACAAACTCCTGGCATGATTTCTTACTTGTTCATGCGAGGGGTAAGGTAACTACTAACCTCTGGTGGACATGGGCTCTAATCTTCTATCTGGGGCTCTTTTGGTGCTTCCTCCTGAACAAAGGTTAGAGTTGTGATGTCGGTGGTATTTGCTTCCATATTGCCTTCCTCCTTTTTTACCACATCCATCACTTGTGCAAGGCTTGAGAATTTAGACGCCAAGATACTATCTTGATCGATTGTTGATGGAATGGACCAAGATGCCCCATTTTCATCCTGAGGAAGGGATGAGGATTGTCCAACTGTTGCCACAGAATTCGCAGCAGGCCCAAACCGGATGTTGGCAATGACTGCAGTACCTACATTTGGGTCCACCACTACTTTTTTTATGTACACTCCATGTTTTGATATCACACCAAAAGAGCGGCCCATTGGAAGGGAGGTTGTGTGGCGCAAGGACTGAATCATCGGCAGCTAAAACTCTGAAGCTTAGGGGAGATCTGAGAAAACTATAAACATCAAACCACACAGCACTGATGGTGTCCGATTCAAATGTCCAGGTTGCAGACGTTGAAAAAGCTCTTGCAGCAACGCCAGATTGGCCTCTGATATTTGTCGCAACAATATTGGAACCGCCTCCAAGGTCGAAGTCATGAGTATATGACCATCCATCTGTGAGCTCACCATTTAAAAAGCACCCAGTGTAACTTGTGCTTGAGAGTGTACGGGTGCAATTGTTGAAGAAGGAAATTATATGCAGATACTCCATCGCAATCCGAGACAATGTCCATAAAAACAGCAGAAATAGAGATCGACAGCTTCGGTCTCGAAGATCCAACACTCAAGTCCATGGGCATCATTGAAGACAAATTAGAGCAAAAGGGCTTTGAGGTGACTCCCATAGATGGAAAAAGTAGCAAAAAATTAGGCGCCAAGTCAAGCAAGAAAGGGGGTGTCATCTCTTGCTCCTTCACTCCGGAAGCTGGATGTCAGACACGATCTGATGGCAACGTTACTTTTTTCTTCGATGCAACTTGCTTCGCTTCCGCTCCTTGCAGAATGGTTCTCAAAGATTTTGAAACTCAAGTAGGAGGTCTAAAGAGACCCAATTGTCCGTGCGCATGTGGGGCATGGTGTTGTAGGTCATGATCAATCAATCGTGGGTGGTCGGGTCGATCGAGTTAATAGTCGAAGAATGAAGGAGGCGCAAAAGACGGCCGACGGAAAGTTGCCGTTTTCGGAGAGTAGATGGAGTTTTAATGTGTATTGCTTCCAGAATGAGAAATCCGATCTTGGTAATTCTCTAGGAATTAGTATAAGAACGTATTAATTGAATGTAAGTATTTTCTACGTGGGAAACGGTAGATAAATAAGAAATATTAATTAAAGTCTGTGTCATCTTCTGAAACTACGAAAATCCAAACACGCTCCAACATGTTTTTTCTTCAGTATCGTAGGTGGGTTGTTAGTTAAGTACTTCTGCTGAGCCAACAACTTCCTATCAAGCAGCAAAATATCCGATGACCATCTAAATATTCATGTTTTAGATATATTATTGTATTTAAATAGATATAACTAGCCGTTGCGCATGTTAGCCCTAATGGGGTTGTATCTTGGGTGCAATGTTTTAATATATTAATCCAAAATGGAGCCCCTCTGAAATATCTCCTTGTAAACCACATTCCCCTCCCGACGTTTCAATTTTTGATGCAAACTTATCTATCGTATCTAAGCCTCCCCTGATCTGACAGCACCAGATTGGGGGAGGATGTCCCGTATATGAAAATCACAACTATGAAATTCCTCACCCGATCTGACAGCCCCAAGATCGGGGGGCGTGGCAGTTTGGGTGTTGATGGCAGGTCTACTGAGGTTGATGTGCTCAGGCGCAAGGACGTGGCCACTCCCGAACAAGACTTTGTTCTGACACCATGACTCCTCAAAACTCACATCTGGGTTCTGGATTTTAGTAGCCAAAAGCCACCAATCTTGCCCTAATTCTCCCATCCCTCTTGATTTTGAAGACCCACTTCCTCTGAACACATCTGCGGTTACTAGGCATCTCAGTTCTTTTATTTATCTTCAATGCTCTCTATTCTTCGTGTCATTGAACTCCTTGTTGATTGCCTCCCTCAAAAGTGAACTCTGATATGGATCATCATGGTCCCAAGCCTCCTCAAACTTAGTGAGCCCCTCGAACTTGGTTTGGTTGACTTCGCCCTTCTTCAACTCAGGGGCAGTCTTGGCGCTCCCGGTTTTTTGGTTTTCACACAATTTATTTTAAATCAACGACAACGTTTATTGTGTTCTCACAAATGCCCACCCGGTTTTGGCAAGTGCTCACTCAAAATCTTAATAAAAAATCCAAGCGGTCACCCACAAAATCGGGTCGTCACCCGTTTTTTAAACCTGGTGGCCACCTGGGTGGATAACTGCTCTATGGATGTTATCCCACAATTTATTGTTTTTGCACCAATGATGTGCTTTTAGATGCACTGCATGTGCATAACTTGCACAACAATAGGGCAAAACAACAAAATGAAATGCACCAAAATGACATAAATTCTTCTTCCGCAAAAGTTCTGACACAAGAAGTTCCTTATTGAAGGTTAAATTTGCAGCCGGATGAATTTTTTTGCCGGGAGCAAAACGATAGAATCCGCCCAGATTTCTGAAGAAGCCGGGCACACAAAAAATGGGCGGGAGCACCAGCTCCGCAGCTACGCCGCTGCGCTTGAGGGCAAAACGTTTTATATTTTGTCTCTGTTTTGTCATTTCAAATTACATTATTTGGGCATCACTAATATATTGGCCTTTCAATAGTGCTAAAAATTTGTCAGCACCAAGGGGGGGGACATCAGAACCAACCAATGTCACGACCTTGGTTGGCCAACCTCAGCCATGGCCATTGCTATCTCCCATAATCTACAGAAGAACTTTAACTGAAAAGCCGTTCCGTTTATGGCTTCAGATAAGCAACAGCAAATAACCTAGCACGTCAACTCTTGTCTAAGCCAACCCCTACCATATTGTCTAAGACCATGAATGACAAGACTGTGACCCAGTCCAATGGAGGAGGGACAAAGGCTAACGGAAAAAAAATCTGCATCTAAGAAATTCCTACCTCTTCCAGGGCCTCTGGCATTCATCTGTCCCACTTGTGAGACACAGCATCCTAGTGTTGGAAATACCATGAGCTGATCATGCGATCGTAATGTCTGCTACAGTGAAAGAAATTTCACGTTGTGACAGCTCCCTTGCTCAGTTCAATGGCAAGAAGTATGTTTATAAGTTCGATTTCACTGCAGACGGAAAAGGGAAACAAAAACCTTTCATTCCCAACTCGTTGAGGGCGCCAATGCCTCTCACCTGCTCCCAGATGACCAAGAATGATGGCCGGTGCGTTGATATCCACACCGAGATAACGGCTTGGCTGGGGGAGGCCAAGATGGCTTCTGAAGACTACAAACAGAAGATACCAGGCTTCATGAAATGCATAGCTTGGTTGGAGCAGAAATCTCGCAAGGAACATCTCATGTACCGGAGTACATCCTTGGCCTTGCTGATGTTACCAGGATGATTGTCATAATCAAAACACGACAATGACAATGTAACTCCCACACTCTTCATCGCTAAGCTCACCATGTGTGCCATCTGCTATGCCATTGTCTAGGACTTCAAGTCCAACCACGTGCTTGAATGCTCCTTCCTCGAAAGCGCCAAACCGCACGACCTTGAGAAGTTGTGGGTTGACTTCCAGAAACGGCAGAAGTTTGTTCCCAACGCCGTCGAGGGCGTCTGCGAGCAACCTTCCTCTGACAAGACCATCATCAACAGAGTTTCCGCTACCCTTCACGAGCTGTGGCCCAAAATTACCACAGAGTATTGGGCCCAATTCAAGGGGAATGAGGAGATGCGAGACCTCGACACCAAGCTCTACGAATACCAATCAAAGAAGGACGTGGAGAAAGCCCAGGAGGACCTTGCCAACAGGATGGGGATAAACGAAGGGGGAGCCCTCGCCTCTGCCATCAACAAGAGCATTCACAAGCAAACCGGGCTCGATGCCGCCAACAAGCGTAAAGACGCCCGAAAAATCTTCGATCGACGGCAAAGGTCACCCGTCAAAGCCCAACAACCCTGGCTACCTGCAAGGTGAAATCTCATGCAGGAAGAACGCCAATTCGAAGAACAAGTCTTTGAAGTGTGGGTTTGAGTAATCCAGCAACGGACACAAGCCCCGCCCCAGACGCACCAACAGCTACGACTAAAGCGGGGACCACGACAGCTACAACGGCTACAATAGTCGCTCGTGCAGTCGCATCCAAGCCCGTCACCCTCTCTCCGTTCTTCACTACTGTAAACAGAGCATCTCATGGGGGGGCGAATGCTTGCCCTCCTGCTCCTCCACCTGATACAGCCGCTGGCAGCTTCCCTGCCACCAATCCGGTGAATCCTACCATGGGTCCGCCCCTGGAACATCCCGCAACATGAGCAGGGGCCGCCATAAAAACGGCGGTGGCAGAAAGCATGAAGGTTGTGGCGCACAGCGCAATAGAAACAACGTGCACGGTGGTCAGCACTAGAACACTCTGACGCCAATTAATTTCAACAACTCCTCCGTGAGGCTGATGCTCGTGTCGAGAGACACAAACAAAAAATCTACAACCAAGCTGGCTTCTGCACGGATCCAAACGTCCCAGCCTGGAAGAACTACGAGCACTACATTCTGAAATTACCCCCAAAAGCTTATTTCAGTAAAATTGAAAATCTCACTCATCACAACTGCGGACTGACTTCAGCCGTACCAGAGACCTTTTTTTCCTAGTTGGAATTACTCCTCTCACTCGCTCTACGCCGTAGGAATCAATACAATTATCTTCTATCCTAAAAATATAATCATTTTTTCTAGAGTTACACACATATCCAGATCTCTGGCCCGGACACATATTTCGCAAGGAGCCAACGGTGTAAAACGCGACCTGCGCCCTCTTTTTGTTCAAATTTCTTGCTAATGTATTGACTTAGAGCGTCCGTCATTTAATCGGGGCTAAATTCAAAATGCCCTCGGGGGCTTGTTTGATATCTTTCGTTCCCCACTTTCTAGAGTCTCGAGCATCATCACAAAAATACAACTTAACAATCAAAATACACGAAAGTTTATGCAGAAAAAACAAACATATAAACAACCATACATGCAATTTTTAAATATTGTCATCCGACCCAAAATCCTCGCTATTAAATCCGTAATAGTATTTTGATGGCCCTGAGCAACGGCGCGACCCACACAACGACGGATGGAGAGACCGGACCGAGTGGTCCGGAGAAGCGGATGCACCATTAGGCCTAAACAAGTCGTAGGCCGCGCCCGCGCCCGCGCCCGCGGTCGTTTTCCAAAGTTGTCCCTCGTAGAAAGAGTATTATAGCGGATGCACCATTAGTGGCCCCCGCCGACTCGACAAGCGCCGAGCCCTCACGCCCGGCTACCGCCGCGAGCCCCACGGTCGGCCTTCGTCGCGAGCCCCGGGGCCGGCCTTTTGCCGCGAGCCCTGAGGCCGGCCTTTGCAGCGAGCCCCAGGGCCGTCCTCCTGTAGCGAGCCCCGCGGTTGGCCTTCGTCGCGAGCCCCGTAGTCGGCCTTCGTCGCGAGCCCCGAGGCCGTCCTTTGCCGCGAGCCCCGCGGTCGTCCTTCGCAGCGAGCCCCGAGGCCAGCGAGTACGACGAGTCGCGGCGCAGTCGAGCCCAGGGTCGGCCTTCGTCGCGAGCCTTTGCAGCGAGCCCCGGGGCCGGCCTTCGCAGCGAGCCACGCCAGCCTTCATCGCGAGCCCTGAGGTCGGCCTTTGTCGCGAGCCAGGCCGGCCTTTCCAGCGAGCCCCGCGGTCGGCCTTCGTCGCGAGCCCCGAGGCCGTCCTTCGCCGCGAGCCCCGCGGTCGTCCTTTGCAGCGAGCCCCGCGGCAGGACTTCGCAGCTCGCAGCGAGCCCCGCGGTCGGCCTTCGCAGCGAGCCCCAGTCGCGGCACAGTCGAGCTCAGGGGCCGGGGGCCATCGTCGCGAGCCCAGAGGCCGGCCTTTTTGCAGCAAGCACCCCGAGGCCGGCCTCCTCAGCGAGCCCTCACGCCCGGCTACCGCCGCGAGCCCCGCGGTCAGCCTTCGTCGCGAGCCAGGCCGGCCTTTGCCCCCGCGGTCGGCCTTCGTCGCGAGCCTTCGCAGCGAGCCCCGGGGCCGGCCTTCGCAGCGAGCCACGCCGGCCTTCGTCGCGAGCCCCAAGGCCGGCCTTCGTCTTGAGCCCCACGGTCGGCCTTCGTCGCGAGCCAGGCCGGCCTTTCCAGCGAGTTGGTCGGCCTTTGTCACGAGCCTCGAGGCCCGTGAGGACGACGGGTCGCAACAGAGTTGAGCACCAAGGCCGGCCTTTTCCGCGAGCCCAAGGGCGGCATTTTTTGCGAGCCCATCGGCCGACCTTCCAGCGGGGACGAATGCTCTGGACCTCCTTCTGGTTCAGTTGCAGTCATGAGGATTGTGCTTAAAACAGATCGGCATTTCCTGCTAAGCATACCTTTGTTTTGGTGCGATGCGATTCTGTTTGTAATATTTCTTGTTCCTCTGACTAACAGTCCGCCAACACGATTTTCTTCGGATAGGAACCAAGGTAGGACACGGGCTGTGTAGGACGTCATTTTAGGGTGAAGGAGTGTATCGCGAAGGGTAAGTGCAATTTGATCATCGTCACCGGCTTCCAGGTGAGCGTTTACTGATTTTTTCACGCTCCGGCTTTTGGCACAAATAGATGCATGACTAAGCTCTACATCATCAAGGTTATTGATGTTGCGTGGCATGCCAGATTTGTAGTGGTGGTTCGGAGGGTAAAACTCAAATGCATGCTCGTCGATGGGATCGTTTCGAGAAGATATGGAGGAGAATCTAGGTTGAGGTTGGACACGACGCAGAAGCTTCTTGGTGTGAAACATTACAGACTGAAGGAAAGTCAGGTTGCCTTCAACACGTGGATGGTCCAAGAGAGATGCTGTAATGTCTTCGTGTTTGGCCGATGATTTGGTCATAAGGTAATTGATACATTTCTCTGTTTCTGGAGTGAACTTTTTTTCTTATTTCCGGCAGAAGTATCTGGCATAGTGCGAGGTGTAGAAGGATTGTGTGTCCTCGATGGGGCAAGAACACGAGGTTGCAGAGGTGATAAAGGAGTTCCATCGCCAACTAGTGGGATTGGATTGATTGTGTTTACATCTGTGACTGCAACCGAAGTATCTTGGTGGCTTTTATTTTTATTCTTCTGAGATGCTGTCAGATCAGTTTTCAATTTTTTTTATGGCGTATCGATATGTTTGAAGTTCTTTCAGCTCCCAATCTTTTAGTTTCTTTCCATAATAGGATAAAGGTTTCGGACGTGGTGACCAGGGTATAAAAGAGAATGGACCACTAGCTTGAGCATGGATTGCAACATAGTCGTTGTAAATTGGATAAGCAACAAGATAACGCGCTCGTTCTTTTCTTTGATGTGCCCTCAATTTTCTTATAGTCGGGTTGATTGGTTCCTCATATGGAATATAGAAGCCACGTAGCTCAGGATATGGGTAGGTGTGATCACTCATGGCCGCTGTGGTGGGTGGGAGAGAGTTATGGAAATGGCAAAGTCTAAGGAGCAGCAGTAGAGGCAATGGGGCAGCGGCGAGAGGGGGCGATGACAGGGACAGGGAGGCGGCGGAGAGGACGGTGGAGGCCAGGTAGGAGGCGGCGAAGAAGGAGAAGGCCATGGAGGCGGCGGCGGGAAAGGAGTAGGTCAGGGAGGCGCGGTGAGGACAGAGAAGGTCAGTGAGGTGGCGGCGGGAAGGTCATAGGAGGTCAGGGGAGGTGACGGCGAGAACTACAGAGGTCAAGCAGCCAATCATCGGGGAGGTGGTTATTGTCATTGGTCATTACTCTTTTGATAAAGCTAGTTCGACACTTTGTGATTGTGTGAACCAAGGGCTAGATTGGACACAAATAAGAAGAATACCCATTAGAATGAGGTGTAAAATTGTGTTCTCTCTTTTTTTGTGTTGGTGGTTGGTTGTTGGTCGACGCGAGAGACATCAATTTGATGGATGAATGATTGTAGATGCCTACCTTCGGGTCCACTTTGCACGAGATCACGACGGAATAAACGCACATTCGAGATATGTGTCAACATCTACAGAACAAGCAGAATATGACACAAGTTCGACTTTTAAGATTTAGGTAGTTCTTGGGGGGTGCACATTTGACCCGAAAGTCAGTGAAAGTTTTTCATGATAATTTACTAGCTTTGGGGCGGCGAGCGGCGAAAGTGACATCTATACGCAGTGAGTACATTAGCTAGAAAAAGGTCTCTGGGGTCCGTCCTGCCTGCCATCAGGACAAACATGTTAGACTCCATTGCCGTGGGGGCGTGCTTCAGGCTGACGAGCCTGGGTATCGAGATGAACATCTTGAGGCAGGATAAGATCGTGAACACACCTGTAGGTGAGGCTGGCTTTGTCCTTTTACAATATTGCTCCTCACTTTTGTGGAAGGCACAATGAAGTAACAGAAAAAAGTGAATGTGTGCGTGAAAACCATGGCTCTCAGGAGCTCAACATGGCAGGTGCCTCTATTGTCACTCCCATTGTCAGCGCCCTCGTGTTCCTCATTCTCGGTGGCTACACATCGCCATCGTTCCCTTGCCCAAATTGCCCGACCGCTTCTTCTCCCCCCGGATCAAGAAGGAGAACCATGGATCGGCGGGGTTGGACCTCATGCTCTTGATCCTATTTGCTATGATGCCTCGTGACGTATTAGGTATGCCGACATCAGCTTCTTCATCTCGAGATGTTGATGGGTGCCTTCCTCTCTGGACTGGTCTTCTGCCGCAACCACGAAGTACACGTGCGGTTCGTGAGCCAGTTCAAGCGGTTGCTGCAGTGGCTTATGCAAATATTCTTCGCGGCGAGCATCGGTTTCCAAGTCTCCATCAAGGATATCAAAAGACCACAGTGAAATGCAAGAAGTGCGGGAACGGAATTGTGTGGGCACAAGTTGGCCGTAATAAGTAGGTGATATTAGTATTGCCCACTCAAATAACGAGTTGCCCGCTAAACGTATACCTACCCACTTACCGTACTGAGATCCGGGGGTGAAACAAAATCTGGTCCCTCAATCGTGTGAGTATTTGGCCATCCGTCCCCCCAAAACTGGAGCCTCTGTCAGAGAATGTGTGTGGGGCAAGGGAGGAGGCTGCGGAGATCGGCTAAATATTATTTAGAGGGCGCATGTTTTGTCGCAGTTCTTTATCCGGTCCGTTATTGTATCAAATCCGTTGGAAATTCGTCGATTACTATGAGCAGATATCTTTTTTGAACTAATAACTCTATTTTGAACCAATATATCGCCGTATATATTAAATTCCTAAATAAAAATTTAGCGGAACAGCTCTGAAATTTGCCAAATCACCTAAATAACCTCCACTAGTAATGAGACAGCTAGATAAATGGGATATTTAAGTTTGTTACACTGAAAACTGGTGCCCTGCTTTTTTGCTCGGCCGAACGAGCGGTCTTGTGGTTAAATCGCTAAATTATCGCCATAACCGCCAAAATAAGTGATTATGGACTAATATAGACTTTCATACACTGTCAGAAAGCTCTATTTCAGTCGATTTTACTTGTGTAAAGTCCGTTCAGACATTACCGCTAATCGCAAAAAAAAACGTTGGCGTCAATCGGCGGTGCACCAGTTTTCGGTGTAACAGACTTATTTTGTTAATTTTTGAGGGGACCACCGAGACAAACTCCGGATCTATTTTGAACCAATAAGTTCCACGTCCAATAGATTATGTCAATATAGATGCTAAAACCGATGATACTTCCTGACCAACCCAGGACATATGGAGCGGGATTTAAGCTCTTCAAATGGTCCCTAGAGACCCAATAAATTGTTTGGGCAGTCGGCAGACAGCATCAGGTCCTATTCCGCCCCAATGACATGCAGTTATTGGACATTTATTGGTTCAAAATAGATTTCGACTCGAATCTACCAAGGCAACTGATAACCGACATATCAAAGACCCCAGGATTTCCACATCTCCTTACCTCTCACAGTGCCGCCACACTATTGACATCAAAACGAATGTGACACTTGTGAGCACACACTGCTTTTGGCGAGAAACATACCTACATATCACATAGAAATGGTTACGATGCACCAGACCTCTGTGATGCACACAAAGACATTCAGGAGCCGAGTCGTCAATATGCGTGGCGGCACTGTATTCCAATTATTTTGCCAATACCATAGAAGTAGATCACAGTGCTAAGCAACGCAAGGATAATCAAAGCTGTTTGAAAGTATTGACAATTAAATTGATTAGCTTCCCAAACTTTGTTCACATTACTGTCTGGCTGCGCTATGAGAGCAAATAATGCATTGCAAATAATCGGCTTTCCTGTTCATATTCTTCACAACGAAGCTGTCATGGGCTTCTTATTAGGTCCTCCTTCTTCGCCGTCCCCCTGGCTTCCGCTGTTCGATTCATCGAAACTTCGTTTGAGCCCCGAGGCGGAATTGTTGCCGCCGACTGCGGCTTGAGCCCCCGGAGCCCCCATGGCCTGATTGTTCGCCCCACCAAAGGTGTTTTGCTGTGCAATTATTTGCTGGATCAACGAGGCTGTGTCTTGGGTGCCGCCCCCTCCGCCACCGCCAAAGTTCCCTCCCAAGTTCGCCCCAAGGTTGCCTCCCAGCGCGGCGCCGATGTTGCCGAAGTTTCCCAGGGAGTTGTTCATCCCAAGACCAGCAAGTCCATTCTGCTGTCCGAGGAGATTGCCAACATTGTTACCGCCCCCTTGGTTCGGCAGAGCGTCAGGGTGAGCCTGCTTTACCTATTGGTATGAACGAGCATGTATACAGACAATGATGCACATACCTGCAGAGGCAAGAAGCTGCTGTTGGGCCAAGGCAGCCATCACAGGATTCCCCTGGCCGGAGGCAGAGTTCTGCAGTCTCCCGAACGGATTGTTAAGCTGCTGCATAAGGGGGTTCAGGTTCTGTTGTGATAGGTTGTTGGCAGTCGACTGCCCCAACATATTCATCAAATTGTTCGCATTACCCACGGTGTTGTTCTGGGATGCGCCCCCACTGTTGTTTTGGAGCAGCGATGCAGCAGCATTGGTGTTGTTGTTCTGAAGCAGCGACGAGCCGCCCATCCCTTGGAGCAGGTTCCCGAAGTTGGCGTTGCCCATCTGCTGTTGGTTCTGCTGCTGTTGCTGCTGCAAGTTCTGAATGAAGTTGCTGAGGCTGTTGTGCTGAGTCCCCTGAAGGCCCCCGCCCAGGTTGTTGCTCTGCTGCGTCACATTTTGGAGGAAGCTGTTGAAGTTCGTGGCGTTGGACTGGTTATTGAGGTTGTTGTTGAGGGCTGCGTTGCTCCCCTGGCCGCTGTTACGACTGTTGTTCGACAAAGATCGCACCAGGTTCTCGAGGGATCCCTTGATGCTGCCTCCACTGGCAGCTAGGAGTCCTGCCGCGGCGTTGCCAGAATTGCTGAAGGCATTCGCCGGCGTTGGCCCTTGGGTGCCCCAGTCCACGTTCTTCATCTGCGACTTGGGGATGCCGCCACGGGCCAGACCCTGGTTTGGCATGCCAGCCTGGATGAGGTTGGCCAAATTGTCGATGCTTTGCATGCTCTGGAAGTCTAGAGACATGAGCTGGTCGAATGATCGCTGCTTGCCAAGCATGTTTGCAAGTGAGGCACTGGATAATATTCCTACATTTCATTTACACAAACAAAGTCGGAATAAGTGAACATAACGTTTGGGAATACTACATCGAGTGGTTGACTTACCCTTGTTAGAAAGCTGGGATATTTGGTCACGAGTCATGCCCGTTTGAAGCATGAGGTTGGTAATGGAGGCGCTTGTGTTCGTGTTCCCTTTCGTCGGAGAGAAAATGGAATAACAAGAGAAAGGGTAAGCGGCCACTGAATCATTGGTGCCGTTGAAACCAGGACCCAGACAGTCGGTCAACTGCATGAGTTGCCTGGGCTCGTGTGTCGGTATTGTCGATGATTGAATACCATCAAAACTGGCACTGCTCAACATAACGATCAGGGAAAGCTGCGTTCATCTCTCACCCAATCCCCCGCCCTGGGCCCCGGCGTTCAAAAACGACCGAGCGGTGTTGTTGTCGAACATCCCAGGTTGCTGCGTTTGCAGTTGCGCCAACAGCCCACCCGCGGACGACGTGCCTCCTCCTCCGCCGCCATCTATGCCCCCCTCCCCCGGCCCGGCATGCGCCGCCTGCTGTTGCTGTTGGGGCTGCTGCGCTTGGGCCGACGGGGCCTTGTTGCCCTGGAGCAGCGCCCGTCCCACGGCCGCGGCGCTCTTGTTCATGCTGTTGCTGCTCCCGCCAAGGGCACTGGAGAGCCCCCCTCCCCCCGACGTCCCCCCTCCACCTGACGACGGAGCCCCACTGCTACTACCGCCTGCCCCCCCAGTCGACTTGGACTTGGATTTGGATGACATAGAAGATCTCCCTCCCCCACCCTTGGCCTTGGAACTCTTCTTCTGAGCCACCCGATCCAAGAATTTCTTCTCCAGCTCGCTGAGCTCGAACCTGGTCCTCTCGATCTCATCGGGGGTCAGGTTGTTCACGTCGGCTCCCCGTCGTCGAAAGACTTGCTTCCCGATGCAGTTGCTCCCCACGAACTTCTTCGAGATGCGCATGGGATCGCAGTTGAGCAGTTTGGACAAAAAGGTTCTGAGGGTGGTCCCGTCCGTTAGGGGGAGTAGGCCCGCCTTGAACTCTTGGATGAGGCGGCTGGCGTAGGCCTCTTCTTCGGGGGTCCACTTCCCTCTGCGGAGGGGGGCCTTCTTCGTCGGACCGGAGGACGACGCCGGGGCAGGGGTCGAGCTGTCCGCCTTCTGACCGGGAGCTGGGTCTTGGGGGGCTTGATGGACGGCGACTGCGGCGTCGGAGGAGCCGCCTCCTCCTCCAGCGGCGGCTGGATCGGGAGGCGTGCTGGCGCTGCTCGCGGCGGAGATCAATTGGTCCATCGAGGGAGCTTGCTTCACCGCTTCCGCGGGAGCGGAGTTTGCGCCCGCGTCTTGGGGATGTGCGGCGGGGGCCTTCCCCCCGGCCCCGGCGGCGGCCGCGGCGGCTTCCGCCGCGCCCTCCCCGGCGCCTCCGTCGGCCTGGACGACGCCGTCGGCCTCGGCGGCCGACTGGGCCGCCTGCATGAGGAGGGACGGCAACCTGAGGCCACGACATCGCGCCCGTCAGCACCGGAACGGGAGGGGAGGCACATCATGTGAGCGGAAACAATAATGGCTGAGCGTCCAGAGACGGACGGGACGATGCCGACGGCGACGAGCCCGCCCGCGAGAGGACGGAGGGCCGACGCCGAGAACGGTCGACAAAACGGACGGAGGTGGGGAAGACGGTCCGCCGCTGTTCAACGTTGAAGGTGGAAGCGGTCCTAGTTCAACATGGCCATGGTGCCGGTTCGGGGTCGTTGAATTGTCAAGCTGGATATGACGTCACGCACGCGGGAACCAGTATGGCTCAACGTGGGAATTGAACAAATATCCCCAGTTTGGTGGTAGGGGGTCGCGGCGGCCGCCATGGTCCGGAGGCGCGCGACGAGGAGACTCACCCCGAGGAAGAAGCCATCGCTGTGATTATTTGCCGCTCGTCGATGCCGCCGTTGACGCTGAAGTAGGGGACGGGCGTCGGGTCGGCGTCGATGGCTATGGAGGTCGGTGATGTTGGCGTGTCGTCGTTGCCTGTCCCTTTTTGTTGTTGGGTTGCTTCTTGTGTTGTTGTTCGAGGTTGTTCCTCTTCCGTTTGCATTCGCGATTCGTAGATCGGTCGGGTCGCACGGTCTCTTAACACCCTCGTTTAACATATATACTTACGGTTCATACATACGTATGTAAAAAATAATCGTCCGGTCCGCGGCAG
>JALLPA010002858.1:0-10071 GCA_036939895.1 Thalassiosira exigua | reverse complement strand
TGTCGCTTCGCTCCAACTTTGGTACGCAGCAGCTTCAAGCTTCCTGCAGGAGTGGTACGAAGGCGTCAGTGGAAAGCTTCTCCTTCAACTGTTGGAACCCATAATATTACAAACTACTACTCTACAAAACATCGAAAACGGGAAAGGATTCTCAACGCACCAAGAAAACAATCACGGATCCACACAGAACTACGCGAATCCAACTCTTTTTCGTTGTCTCGGATTAACAGCCAAAATTTCAGCGACTAATAGTAGTATTGTACATTTCTGTGTGACAATCGCTCCTTCTCAAGGTATCGCTAATTACCATATCGCTCCACGCGCGAGCCGAGCCCGAGCCGGCCTCGTTTGCGGCGAGTAAGTGCCGATCGCCGTTTTTTTCGTCGACTTTTTTTAAGCTTTGGTGCAGGCGTGGTGCATGCAGGCCACAACAAAAAAAAACAAACCATCTCGAACCATGAAGCTCCTGACCACCCTGGTCGCCGCGGCGGCCCTCGCCACGGCCATCGCCGCCCCCTCGGACGCCGCCGCCGCCGCCCCGACGAACGATGCCGGCGCCGCCGCCGTCCCCCGAGACGTCCCCAAGTCCGCTCCCTCCGCGTCCGCCCATCGCGCGGGGAAATCCCGCCGCATGGCCGAGCGCCGCGCTCGCGTCCGCGCGGCGCTGGCGAACCCCGACTCCTCCAAGCTCCGGCGGATGGACGAGCGGGAATTGAAGGCGGCCGCCGAGGCCGCGGCGAAGAACGCCCGGGAAGGAGACGCGCGAAGGGAGTTCGGGGCGCTGGGAGAGGCCGATCCGGAGTTCCTACGCGGGGCTCGGAGAGAATTGTGGTGGAACATCGGCGCGAACGGCGATCCTTACGAGCCAGCGGGGGATCTGGCTGAGGAGACGTCCTATTACGGTGAGCTTTTCCAGACAGCTTTTCCAGACAGCTTTTCCAGCGTTCAAGGCCGTGGAGGGGCCCTATTGTACCTTACCTACCCTGGATGGAGGAGGGAAGCTACGCAAGCTTTATTTCAGTCACGCTATTATTTTTTGAGTCCCGCAATTTTTCTCATTCGCCACGTTCACGCTTTCATCCGCGCAGACAAGTGGCAGCAGGCCTACCGCTTCCTGGGGGGATACATCAACTGCGCCAACTCCCGGGGAGGTGGGTCCCACGACAGCGGGAACAACAACGACAACGAGGCGAGCTCGTGCAGCCGCTGGATGATCTGGGCCGCGGTGAGTTGCGATTGGGCTCGGGGGCATGAAAGGGCGGGGTCGATGGTTGCATCGCGTCTGGTGAACGATACGATACATTTGCACATAGCCAATAATGTTGGGGATGTCGCAATGGGCGGGGCGCGAATGAAAAAAAATCACTCGCATGGCCCGCCCTGTTCAAAGATGCGAGAAGTGACACAAGATGTGCACAAACAATATTTCAAACTCCTCTCACTCAGTTTGCATCTCTCTCTTCTGCCGACTCCGCCAGTATATCGACCCCAACTACGCCGGGGGCGGATACGACGAGTACTACGGCGACGACGCCCCGGGATCCCTCGACTGCCACTCGCCCGACACGGACTGGAAGCTCATCGGGGTCTATCGTCAAGAGTTCTACCAGTACATCGAGCAGATCTCCAAGCACTTGTGGTGAGCGAAGTTGGCAGAAGAAGAAAACATTTCGAAGCTTTTGGATGTACATAGCTGACGCTGCTCGACTCTCGCATCCAAACCTACCCACTTACCCACCCAACCACACTTCAGGGCCAGCGACGAGTACGAGTATATCGTCGCCCTCGCCGGCCTCGACTACATGACCGACGAGGGGTGCCGGGCCGTGGGCTACGACGAGAAGGGCAACCAGCTCTACGCCGACGTCCAGCCCATGTCCGGGGGGACCTTCCAGATGGGCCTCTACTCCGACGCACAGTGCATCGAGCTCGACACCTACACCAGCTACACCTACGACGACTTCGCCGACGTGAGCGAGCTCGACCTCGGCTCCAAGGACGCGACGGACGACGACGCCTTCCACAACCAGGCCTACCAGTACTGGCAGGAGACGCAGGAGTACACCCTGGCCAACCTCAACACCGTCTACAACGACTTCCGCTACTGCACCTCCTGCGTCGACTATCCCACCTACCAGGACGGCTACTTCATCGGGGACGACGGCACCGACGACGACGACCTCATCAACCAGTGCTGGAAGTTCTACTCCCACGACAGCTTCAACTGCGACGCCGACTGCATCGCCATGGGCGCCAGCCAGGGCGGGATCACCTGGATCANCCCACGACAGCTTCAACTGCGACGCCGACTGCATCGCCATGGGCGCCAGCCAGGGCGGGATCACCTGGATCACCTACGGGGAGAAGCAGTTCGGTGAACTCATGGACGGCCAGTACACCTCCGAGCACGAGCGCGAGGGGCTGGGGGGAAGCACCACCTCCTCGAGCTCCGCCGCCGGATCCCAGCGCATGGAGCGCCTCAAGGCCAACCTGTTCATCACCTTTGCCGGCGTCGTCTTCGTGGCCACCTTCTTGGCGTTCGCCGTGGCCCGCGGGTCCAGCAAGAAGAAGAAGTCGAGCCGCGCGTCGCGCGCGAGCCGCTCCTCGCGGAGCCGTCGCCTCCTGGACGACGACCACGGCGACGGCGGGCGGCGCGGCGGCGGCTCGTCGTCCCGTCGCTCCCAGAGCCGCTCGGCCGCGCGCGGGAGCGGCCGGTCCAAGAGCCGGGGACGTTCCTCGAAGTCCTCGAAGAGCGCGCGGTCGGCGAGGAGCAAGAGCCGCTCGGCGCGCGAGAGGGAGGGAGGAGGAGGAGACCGCGGCGGGGACTACGAGGCGCCCAAGAGCCGCAGTCAGAGTCGCTCCAGGAGGGCGGCGTCGTCCAGCCGCCGCGAGCGCGATTAGATAGTTGGTCGTCGGCTTGTCAGGAGGCTGTAGGTGGTTCGGTTGTTGTTGGATGATCGGTTTGGTGTGACCAATTATTATTTGTGCTGCGTACGAGAATGTTGGAAATCGCCATATTTCAACGAAGCTTGTAGCTGCTGGGTCACATGAATGAATGACGTCACCACATGACGTGGTGCGTGATGGTTGGGGTATTACTCAATAGATGAGCCAAGCAGAGAGCTCATAATTTCGATAATATCTGAGTTTACACGATGTCTAAACTGGGTCACTGCAAGGTGCCTGCGTGCTTTGGTTAGGGCCTTGCTGCAAGGTGCCTGCGTGCTTTGGTTAGGGCCTTGCCTGCCGGGCCGCAGGCAGGGGGGGTAAAATAGCCAATTAATTACGTTCCTCAGAATCGAAATTTACATCCCACGGAATTGATATTATGCCGGTAACACTCCCCGAAACAACATTTTATCGAAATTATTTCTGCGTGCTAGAGAAGACGCAAAGCTCGGCGGACGCGTGTAAAACAAACAAAAAAGGAATGTGCGCATGCAGATTGACAAAGGTTCGACGTCGTCTCTCGGGAGTGCACTCCCCCAAGCACGAAACACGAAAAAAACCGCCATCAAGACCATCCATTTCAGCGCCGTGGACGAAGGAGATTGCACCGAGAGCAATCCCAGAGTGAGTGGCTCCACCGAGGGCAACTGCCCTGAAAGCGACTGCAAAAACTTCACAGCGACTGCAAAAACTTCATGACTGCATCTGCACCTGCAGCAGCGCAACCGGGCAGCTGCGTTTCAAGCCCTTGGACCAGCGGAGCAAGGCCAGGCAAGACAAGAGAGGTCGCATTGAAGTTGGCTGGGGCGTACGTCGGCACGATGGGAAGATTTTCGGTTGAGGACTTCCCAGTGTCAGAGGTTATCAAGCGCCTTGCCACCGCGTACAATGATGCTAAATGCGGGGAGCAAGGGATCCTGCGTGCGCTGGCAGAGGCCGACCATTCAGTCCAGGCCAAGGCAATCCAGGACGTTGCCGGCTATAAGGTCTCCCCTGGCAACAGAACCTACACCAAGGACCTGGTTGCCTGGGCCAAGAAAACAGGGCTGCAGGGACTGCCACCGGAGGCATCGAGTCTAGAACGGCTGCCGCCAGTGGAGATGCCGTCCGATGAGACTGGCCCAGAGCGACCAGGGCCTGAGACAGAGCCAGCTGCGCAAGGGCCGGCATCAGAGCCAGCTGGGACAGCGCCGCCATCAGAGCCAGATCCAGCTGGAACAGCGTCGGAGCCAGATCCAGCGCTGGAGCCGGTTATGCCTGAGCTTGAACCAGGGGCAGCACCTGAGCATGCGCTAGAGCCTGTGCCAGAACCAGCGCCAGATGTGCAAGTGCCCGAGCCAGCAACAGCCTGCGGCGGGCCAACAACAGCTAAGATGATGTCAGCGCGAGTGACAAGCCAGAGCTGGGGTCGAGTCCGGAGCCAGAGCAAGAGTCAACCAGGTCAGAGCCAGTGGGACCAGCGTCAGAGCCGGGTGAGCCAGAGACAGCAGCGCCAGCGGAAGCGTCAACTGGGATAGAGCCTGAACAAGGGTCAGAGCCTGCGCCAGCCAATCGAGAGCCTGAGCCATCGGGGCCAGGACCTGAGCTGGAATCAGCTGGGCTAGAGCTCAAGCCAGCCGTACTCGAACCTCCTGGGCCAATGGCAGCTGGGCAAGACCTAGCGTGTGAGCCTCTGACAGCGAATGGGCCAAAGCCAAGACAGAGACCAGATCCCCCTGCATATTTGGCCGCGTCACCGCACTGAAAGGTATTGGCCCTTGTCGAGGATGAGCTGAGCTTGGGCCACAGGAGTGGATATGCCGTCGGTGCGACCGGCACCGGAAAAATAACGACAGTCGTAAGAAATGCCCACGAAGTTGGGGTCGGCCGCAAACTACAGCCGGCACCAGGCCCAGAAGCAGGAGGAAGTGGCGAACGCAAGATTGCAGGAGCGGCTGACGGGCGGCAGCCTCCAAGGGCATCCTGCGAAGACCTGTCTCCAGTAGCGGCCAGCGAGCAGCAATCCTCCAGCAAGCAGGAATCTGCAGGAGTGGCCTGCAGACTGAACACGGAAAGGCACGAATGCAAGATAACAGGAATGGCTGGTGGGCACTGAAGTGCAGGAGTGGATGACCAGGAGTGGGTAGCAAAGAAAGCGGCCCGCGTCGGCGCTAACACTGTTCCTCCTGCGAGTGTAAGCGCGACAGCTGGCATTGTTACCAGCGATGTTGCTCCAGCAGGTGCGGTAACCGACCAACAGAGCGCAGCCAGCAGGCGAGAGGCCGCGGTGGGAGACACTGCATCCATGACAGCCTCTAAGCCTAGGGGCCAGATCCTGAGTCTGAAGCGCCTACCGGAGAGGACAGGCTGAAGGCAGTGGCCGCCAACTGCGAGAGTGCAACGGCCAATGGACGAGAGGAACATGGTTACTGCAGTCCTGCAGGAGTGCCCACTTTGGCCAAGGACAAGAGTATGAAGGGCTATGGAAATTCCAGGACTGTTTTTCCTTTGAAGGCAGGCAACGTCCATGGCACCCCGGAAAAGGTGTGATTGGCGCCGCTGTACCGGGAACACAGCAGGACGGCGTCAAGCTCTGGCCTGTGGGTGCTGAAGCAACGCCCCCCAAGGTCGAGGCGATCGACTCAGTCGCTTGGCCTATAGAAGTAGAGGCTGTGCATCCTGGCGGAGATGCAAACCGATGAAATTGTGATGGCGCCAGGGCTCATACAGTCAAGGCAAGCGACTCAGTCACTTGGCCTACAGAAGTAGAGGCTGTGCAGCCTGGCGGCAATGCAAACCGATGGAATTACGATGACGTCAGGGCTCAAGCAGCACGTGCAGCTGCCATACCAACTGACAGCCACAGGAAGCGAACAACATCAGTAGATTCCAGGGGGTGGACCGCAGAGATGGAGGGAAGGCTTCCCAAACAACAAAGGCATGAAAGAGAATGGGAAGCCAGCAGTGCACGCCAGTGGGCAGCCGTCGCCGCGGCGATCCCGCCCAACACTAGCAATGCCGCAGTTCGTGCTGCGGAGGAGGGGGCAGTCCCGCCCGACGAAAACCATCCAATTTTCGGAGCAGTCAGTGCTACAGCTTGGGCTGCAGCTGAGGAGGCCACACCTCCCAAAGTGGTGCAGTGGACAGCAGAAAACCCCAAGCAAATGACCTTCTCTTTGTTCGCCCGAAGCAAGAGTTCCAGAACCTTACATTGGGCGCAGGAGTGTATTGGAAATCGCCATATTTCAACGAAGCTCGTAGCTGCTGGGTCACATGAATGAACGACGTCACCACATGATGTGGTGCGCGATGGTTGGGCTATTACTTGATAGATGAGCCCAATAGAGAGCTCATAATACTGATAAAATCTGAGTTTACACGACGTCTAAACTGGGTTACTGCAAGGTGCCTGCGTGCTTTGGTGAGGGCCTCGTCCGCCGGGCCGCAGGCAGGGCGGGGATTTTGGCCGATTTTGACATTCGATAGTGCGTTTGAAAGATCGTTTCTAGTATAATCCAACGCAGCCACGCTCATGCTTAGAAGCTTGAAATAAAACCCTTTTCCGGCGTGTCGAAACATGTGGGCCGCTTGAATAAGGACCTTTTGACCAAGGACTCAAGAAGCTTCCGTTCGCGCAAAGCACCACGGCAAGCTGCAGCGCGTCGGCATCAAGTTGATTTCGTTCGGTTTACGACGATAGTATGAAATCNCCCACGACAGCTTCAACTGCGACGCCGACTGCATCGCCATGGGCGCCAGCCAGGGCGGGATCACCTGGATCAGCTACGGGGGGAAGCAGTTCGGCGACCTCATGGACGGCCAGTACTCCTCCGAGCCCGAGCGCGAGGGGCGGGGGGGAAGCACCACCTCCTCGAGCTCCGCCGCTGCCGGCGTCGTCTTCGTGGCCTCCTTCTTGGCGTTCGCTGTGGCCTGCGGGTCCAGGAAGAAGAAGAAGTCGAGGAGCCACCGCCTCCTGAGCGACGACCACAGCGACGGCGGGCGGCGCAGCGACGGGAAGAAGAAGTCGAGGAGCCACCGCCCCCTGGACGACGACCACAGCGACGGCGGGCGGCGCAGCTCGTCATCCCATCGCTCCCAGAGCCGCTCGGCCGCGCGCTTGCCGTTCGCCGTGGCCCGCGGGTCCAGCAACAAGAAGAAGTCGAGTCGCTCGTCGCGCGCGAGTAGCTCGTCGAGGAGCCGGCGCCTCCTGGACGACGACCGCGACGACCGCGGCGACAACAGGCGGCGCGGCTCGTCGTCCCGTCGCTCCCAGAGCCGCTCGGCCGCGCGCGGGAGCAGCTGGTCCAAGAGCAAGGGACGTTCCTCCAAGATCGCGCGGTCGGCGAAGAGCAAGAGCCGTTCGGCGCGCGAGAGGGAGGGAGGAGAGCGCGACGGAGAATACGAGGTACCCAAGAGCCGCAGTCAGAGTCGCTCCAAGAGGGCGGCGTCGTCCAGCCGACGCGAGCGCGATTAGATAGTTGGCCGTCGGCTTGTCAAGAGGCTGTAGGTGGTTCGGTTGTTGTTGGATGGTCGTTTTGGTGTGATCAATTATTTGTGCTTCGTACGAGAATTCGGGTGGGCATTTCAATCGGAGAGAGTGCTTTGGAAGTGGAGATGGCATTTGGGATTGGCGATTGGGACTCGATGGATTTCATTACAATTGTTACCTTTAACAGGTTTGAGGACAGCGACGAGATTGAATTGGTACTCTCGGTACAATCTCAGGAGGAGGAGATCAATAGATTCATGGATGCTGCCCATTAAGAGCAGTAGACAATAAAAGTAAAGGGGTCAGTCAGTCAGAGGTTTACTACAAAGACTGTTATGGCCGAGTTAAGCCAGATTTTCGTGTGTGGTCTGAATGGGGGGCGTCCGTCCTCAAACGACGTTTTTTTTCAAAAAGGGGGGCGGGCCGGCCCCAACCCTCAACCAATCAAAGGTAATCAAAGGCAACGACGGCCACGGGGACCGTCGTCGGCGCCCGAGGTGGATGTCGCAGGCTGTCGCAGGGCCATGAACCGATGGCCTTGCTCAGATGAGGACTCCCTTCTTGGGACGCGATGTGTCACCAGCCGGTCCAGCGAACGATGAGTGATGGCAGGTGATGAACGATGAGTGATGGCGATGTGGGCGTCACGGACCATCGCGCCGCCAACGCGGCAACGGAGGCGGAGGGCTGCAGGAAGGACATCGCCCTACAAACCGACCGGCTGTCACCGACCGCACGACCCACCGAAAGAACGCCGAAGCAAGGATCGAAGCAAGGGTCGAAGCGTCCCGTCTGCCTGGTTGCCACCCCCCCCCCCCAGATGTACCTTTGGCTCCTCGGGTGGTGGTGCTGCAGCATCCGCTCAAACTGAGGAGGAAGAATCAGTCGCTGCCGCTGGTGGAACTGTGCCTGTTCGGAAAGGGCTCGAAGAAGTTGAAAAGCGAGGATTCAACCGGCGCCCAGGATGAGGATGCAGCGATGGCTCGAGGGACGACGCAGGGGACGACCCGGGACTTTGCGATGAAGACCGTCGTCGGCAGGCGCTTCGGCGATCAGTGCGACAGTTCTGTTATGAAAATATTGCGGGATCCGAACGAGGTCGTGGTGTTGGTCTTCCCTCACAAGGAGGCCTTGGATTTGGAGGAGGGGATCCGGTTGGCGGAGAGGAGATGCGGGTTCTCTGACGGCAGCGCCGACAACTGCGAGGGTCGTGGCGCAGTCCAGGATGAAAAGGAAATCGGTGCAATCGACGAAAGAGCTAAGGGAGCTGCGAATCCCAAGAAGATGACGCTCGTGTTCGTCGACGCCACTTGGAAGCACGCGCGCGAGATGGACCACAAGACCGAGGCCATGGGGGAGTGGCCGAAGGACGTGATCCGGGTGCAGATGACCCCCACGGCTCGGGAGGAGCAATCTGCCGGTGCAAATGACTCAGAGAGCGACCCAGCGAAGAAAATCAGTGCCGGTACTGACGGAGTGTTTGTAGAGCGGCGATTTCGCATACGAACGCCTCCCTCTCCCGATCACCTGAGCACGGCCGAGTGCCTGGCCTGGATCGTCAGCCGGGTCGAGCACAATCCCATCGTATATCAAAGTGTAATGAAGGCGTTGGATTGCATGGTGGAGCACTGGAGGGGATTCGCAACGTCGTCCGACGACCAGCATGCGGGCGACAGGCCCGGCGGTAGCAGAGTAAGGAGCTTTACAGATGGGGATGTCGCAGAAGAAACGAACGATAAGACAGAAATGCGAATTGGTCAACGCGACCAGCAACCAGCATGCTTCTGCTTGTTAATTATACTCTGCCACTCCCCCCCGTTTTGGCTGGTAACATACAACAAATTGCAACTGCTTATTCGGTAGGCAGCTGTTGCAGTTCCAGTCACGGCAGCACCCACCCGTTTTCATCTTTGAAGAACGACAACACCCCCTCTATGATGATGGCCTCCGTGTTTCTGTGTTCATGTGAACCCTTGCTGGCTTTCCGGATCGCAAGCTCGAGAATTGTTGCGGCTTGGACCAATTCGATGGAGGCAATCAGATTTCGAATCATTCGGAACTTTTCTTCCCTCGTCTGATCTTGACGGATTCGATAGAACAGGTCGCTAGATTGATAAGCGTGGTTCTGACATCTAACAATTCTCTTGAGCTCGTGGTTTTGAATATTTTCCGGGATATCACCAGATGAGGATCTTGCCCGTTATCAATTCGTAAAGTTGAATTTGTTATTATCAGGTGGCAGATGAAAATGACTCGGGGGGTACTCATCGTTTGTACCACATGAAATGCAGGAGTGGAGATTTCCAATTTGGTGCATTTCTCAAACGCGTTGGACTCTAAAACCTGAAGTCCCACCGGGAACTCTACCTTCTTTAACCCCCGGCACCGCAAAAACGCCCGTTGGCGGACCTCCCTCACGGTAGGGGGGAGGCAGATGAGCTCCAGCGACGCACAGTCTGCGAAGGCCCTCTTTCCAATTGTCTCGACGTTGCCAAGGTCCACCTCCTTCAAGTTTCTGCAGCCGGCGAAGGCCTCCTCCCTAATTGAGACGACATCGGAAGACACCCGGGCCCGTCGAATGTCGACGCCATCACGGAAGTCCTCCGAGCCTGTGAATTCGACGCAATCTTGTCCATGATTTGTCGGGGAGGGAG
>JALLPA010002832.1:0-13039 GCA_036939895.1 Thalassiosira exigua | reverse complement strand
AATTTGGACTGATGTCCCCCCTCATTTTTATCCCCACGAAACCTCTGATTACTAATGTTAAGGTGGAGGCTCAATCTCCATCAAGTGAAGAAGGGGCCGTCCCTTTGAAAGTCAACATTGACGGCGATCCGGCCGTGCTAGAGAGGGGGAACTAAAGGCCATTGGGCAGTCAACTCTCGATGAATTCGGTACGGCAGGGTAGATATAATTTTCGACCACGTGTCATATGCTGCACAACACATCATGGCGTCTGCATGCCGTGTTGACGTCCGTACTGTAGCCCTATGGCACCTTGACCCCCCCCCCACACACAAACACTTACGATCCGATGACTGATGACCTCAGCTATTGATTTGGAGCGGTTGGTCGTCAGGAGGGGGCGCTAGGGCACACGAAAACTTGGACATAAAACGTTAGAAAATTAACAGTGATTTTTTAATAGCTGATCGTCTTTAGAGTTTAATACTGCCGTATTGTTAGATGGTGACACCACGTGACGTCCCCCAGCCCTTGCCCACTTAAATCGGAAGGGCTGGATCTTACTGGCGCATTTGTTACATGTATCTTTGGTGTAATGATTGCAGTATTTTTGGGGGGCGAGTTACAATAATCTGCCTGGATGCATATTTGCTTTCTACAGGAAAATACGTAGGAGCCAAACCGACCCCCCGTGATCAGCCGGGTGATCAGTTTAATACACTGATTTTGCTGAGCGTGCATATTGTATCATTCTTATGTTTCAGACAAAATAATACATGATAATCACCCCTGATATCACGATACCCATGTTATTTATCCAAAGTTTCATAGCAAGATCAACCCCTGAAGAGACTGTACGTGAGATGAAAAGCGCGGCCAAAAATAATAAGGACTAACAAAACTTTTCTTTTTAATATAATATTTTCACCATAAAACCTGTCAAAACCATCTCCTGATCATAATACATCAAAGATCTACTGAGATCAAGCACGTGCTAAACAAGCATGTTGCCAATGAAGTCATGAAAACTTGCCTGCCTAACTGTCAACAGCTTACATATCGAACATGAACTAATCCTCACACATTATTTTTATTCAGTAGGACTTTCTTGTTTCAGTCCATATATCCGCCTAAAAAATATAAGGAAGTCGTTGTTAAGGTTAAGGTTTCAGTGCATGCCATGACCATGGTGAAGGTCGAGCATCGTTTTTTTAACTCCCCTCATGTAGAGTCATAAAGTAATTTTGAAGGCACCAAAAATAATAGAAATAACCTAATCTAAATTAAAATTCATAAAAACTGTATCAAATATCACATACAATTGTCACTGCCACTATCATACCATTGGGTCTCCTGTCCCCTCTTGTTCGACAGAGACAATTAAATATCTATGTTCATATCCATACTCCACTCATTTTTTGAGTTCAATTTGAGGTTTAGGTGATTACTGATTCCCCTGATGTTGCTGTTTTTCATCACCAGAGTAGTGGATGTGTACACTATGATGTAATATTTCCCACCAAAACCAGTTTCGTGGTGCAGATGATGTCTACATACAGACTATCAGCACTTCATCTACATCTGACATCAGAATATTGACTGGCCTGTTCTTACCACAAAATGCATGTTTCCGCCCAAATCAGGTGATCTAAAGCTGGGAGCCGTTTGTCCACAACCAATGGTGAGTCTGATGTAAATGATATGGCCATTTCAGGCAATATAGTTGCATGAAACTGCGATTTTCTGGGGAAAGAAATCTATCCCCAAGAGGGGACTTTGACATCAAAATCTTGGATTGCACGTTCTTACCACAAAAAGCATAATGTCGCCCAAATCAGGTGCTCTAAAGCCTGGAGCCACTTGCCCACGACCAATGTGAGTTGGATGTGAATGGCATGGACATTGCTTTGGCTTGGCATTAAGTGCGCGTTAAGTACACACACTACGTGTAGCCCTAAAAGTGATGTGTTTGAATTTAGGTTAGTGCAATCAATTACACAACACATTGCACTTAGTGTAGTGCAGCCAAAAGAGGTGCTGCATTGCTTTACTTTCTGATGTGGCATTAGTTTATAGTCTGCTATTCACCTCCTGCCTTTAGAATGACCTTCTCTGCCTCCAGTACCACAATGATGTCAACACCTTTGCAGTAACTCTCCCCATTTCTAGCAACTTACTGAAGGCCTCCTTTGTATTCGTCGAGCTCAATGCATTTGGTTGTCATAGAGTCCTCTTCCTCGACGGGGGGAGACGGCAGGACGATCTTTGCATTGACAGGGGATCGGGTTGTCTCTGGTAGATCTTCCCTGAGCTCAGGTGGCCAAGTTCCTGGTTCACAAGGACGATGGCAACAACGCAACAGAGCTCCTTGCTTCGATCCGCGACAGACGAGGCGTCGTAGGCATCACTCCCCGTTGATGGGACACATATGAGGATAACAGGAGGGTTGTTTCCTTGTTGTCCACGCTCGGGTGCCTGTCTGTGCGCACCAACAGCTCGGACAGCAAGCTCTTGGAGGGATTCTCTGCAATGTCTAGGACGAGAATATTTCCCACTTTCTCGGGGCTCACCACCGCAGAAGTCGCAGACGAGTCATGTTCATCCTCTGCCGTCTTTGCCGCTCAATCCCCTCCCTTCTTCTCCTCCAGCACATGGTTCTTGGCCAGCCACGGCCGCGACAGCAAGACGCCACGGTGATGGCTTCTCCAACTCGCCTCGGAACTTGCGTTGTTGTCTCTTCGATGCCCCTCTTTGCAACCCCTGTGAGCCGTGGGTGATCAGGCTCAGGTTGTGACAGGGCGATCCCATCACCACCCTGCATCTCGAAGTCCCGGTCGTCGACCCGTCGGATGTAAGGGACCAGCAGGAGCTCAAACTTGCTGTCGCCATCCTTCCACCCCTGTTGAAATTGGCACTTGCATAGAAATAGTAACACAAAGGTTGTTCACCCAATACTACCAATTTTGTTGCGTGACTCTTGTCATGAATATTTCCTCTCAAAGCGTTTATTGTATTGGTTTATGCCGCTGGCCCAGCATTGCTGAGAAAAGAGTCATCACCAACTGTTAAAGCATGAACATTCAAGCACCAATTAAATGCTCATCATCTCCACCCTAAAAAAGGCTTCACTTGTTCCCATGGGATCAAAATTGCGCCTGGATGTTACCTATCTTCGCTTCCTCGGATGGGAACATGGAATGAATCAGCCCTGTAATGCCACGTATGGGGATTCTCACGCGATAACAACAACAACAACATGTAATCTATACTCTGGGGCCACGAAATAGATGCCTACAGCATAACAGGCGTTACCAACATTGCATGCAGACGTCGCTCCCACTCACATCTTCACCCGCTTCAGCTGCTTGTCCCACTCCAATGGCGTCCCCATCCCTGTCCTTGCCGAGTACATCGAGACTCGTTGACGATCGCCCCGGAATAGGAGATGAGTCACGCGACAAACAGACAATCTACCGAGGGCAGCATTGCCTGCTCGCAGTGTGCCTCCCCTCCCCCGAAGTGATCGTTGATCTTCTTGACGTTCCACGTCTCGAGGTAGGTGCCCACAGATCGACCTTCAGCTAGTTCTCCTCATTACCGTCCTTGTTGTTGCAAGAGGAATCATCCCCCTCGAAGTGTGTCTGATCACCTGCATCCCTTCCCAAATTCAACGACGATCCAAATCTCCCCTCTCCAGTGGAATTTGGCAATGAAGGCCACGATGTCTTGCCCGCCCCAACCCTTGTCGACTCCCCAGCCGCCGCACGGCAGAGCCTCCTACTCCTCACCCCATCCGCCAATGATAAGGGAGATGCCGGGGGGACCGAGGCGCCGCCGTCAGATTCGTCAATGCTCGAGTCGATGGCGATAACTTCTATGGTCAAATGCTCAGCGCATCAGTTTGACGTTTAAAAATGGTGCGATATGCGGCTGCACCTAGTATGTGGCTGTGCCATTTTTATGCACCTTGGCATTATGGATGGGTGCGTTCGAGAAACAAGTTGGAAGGTCTGCAATTGATAGCAGTATCAGCTCTGCGGATGATGATATGGACGGAGTTGCCATTGATGGGGCTTGAGGACTGATGTACGCATGCACAAGAGCAGGGCGAGGGGGGAAGACAACCTCAACGATACAGACCTCACCACCATGCTGCTGCATCACCGGCAGATCCGATGGGGAGGGAGAGGGGGGAAGCAATGTTGCTATTGCTATTTTGCCAATTTCATTTTTTCTATCTTGCACCAGACCGGAGTCAGAGTTTTGACTTCAAACCCAGCAAAGCCAACTGGTAGATACAAAAATAGGTACTTTCGGCATGTTACCTACATAACTATCATCGCCTAGGTATCTAACTATTGGCCATGCACCACCCGCCAACCATCAAGTGCTGGGGTTGAAGGAGTGCTGTTGGTCTGTCTACATACATCGGTAGCCATGAGGTACTAATTGTAGCTTCATTTTGCTACTCTGCTCATCGAGTGCTGGGGTTGAAGGAGTGCTGTTGGTCTGTCTACATACAACGGTAGCCATGAGGTACTAATTGTAGCTTCATTTTGCTACTCTGCACTGACGGCAGACCGTGGAGAAAATAAAATGGTGTAAAATAGGCACACATTCTCTTTCCGAACTACAAACCCTTTAATGAGTTGATCAAGATAGGAATATGAAATTGATTTTTTCTGGCCTATCGGAGAGGAAGATGAATTCTTTGACTTCAAGAGTTGGTTTAATAATTGATCTGGCTATTTCTGTGAACCCCAACACCCTTCACCTCTATTACCTGCCCACAAACTATTGATGATTAATTCGTTTTTGAGCCAATTTCCCACCACATTCGACTAGAGTTGTTGAGAAAAATTATGGTTTCATGTTAAAACCATGAATGGTAATAATATTAAATGTCACATCAACCCCAAACCCAAACTTGCCTTTAGTAGAGACAAATGACAATACCTTATGGTCACAAGAGCGAGACTATGTGATTCTCTGCACAAAAATATGTATTCCGACTCACACATAATCGGAGATTTGGCTCTCATTTCAATTTGTTGGTGTTATACTGTGATTGTCCTTGCACTTACCATTCAAGTGTACAACCAAATCGGACTGACAATTGTGTTAAATTATGTGATACATGGTGATCCATCCTGTATTTTCCTTAAGAATAAACGAGAGGGATTGTCGTTGAGATTCCCCCTAAGCATTTTTATCCATTGTAATGGATGTTGGGAAAGAGGGTCGTTTATTAGAAATCTGCAGGAGGAAAGTGGAGGTTGGTTGTATTTCAATATCCCTTGCGGATGTGTGCACCTTGTGCTGATCGTTCATACTCGGGAATTTTTGCATGCCATTGAGGTTAGCATACTGCACTTTTATAATATGTAAATCAAGTTATTGTTTAGAATAACAATAGTGTTCAGACCTAACAGCAATGGGTGCATCCATGAAAACACAACAACAAGTATTAAATTATTGAGAATCAAAGGAATACTATCATGGTAAGAAGTAAAGTTAGGTAGTTCTTTAAAAGGCCGTGCACGATTGTGCCCCTTGGGTTCTCTCGGGGGTTACTTGCAACAAAACTGATAACCCACCATGGGTACATAGAGCAATTTTTCTATGACTTAGGCAAAATAAAACTGATGGGACACAAGATACTTTCAAAATACCCGTTATGGGTTCATGTTGTACCTGTCTCATGCCAATTACACAAATGTTCCGTGTAAGTAGTAACCCCTTGCAGTGCCGGCGTGTCATCTCTGGCGTGTGTGATGTGTCGATTTGATTCGATCGATCGGTCGATCGATCGTCGCCGTGTTGCAAATAATGTTGTAGAGGAGGTTTTACGCCTCCACTATTGGTGGAAATCACATACCACTGCTCCCAGCAATGTTGGTGGTTTGATTTGTTGGGAGCAGTGGGGGGGGGGGGCACCGTGGCCGTCAATGCGGCTCTATCAGGGGGGTTGGTCATGGCCATTGTCGAAAACATCAAACGATGGTAAAAATAGTCTGTGAAGTATTGTTTGATATAAGGAACGAATATGATTTTATTTACATTGATCCTTTAGCATTTCTATCAACTGCTGGCCCGTAAAATTTCCAAAAATATATTTTGTGAAGTTGATTTTAGACCGTGCTATGAATTCCTACTCTAAGTAGTAAGTAGGTCCGTGGTCCGAAACATATAACCTGGGATGAGAATCTATCGTGAGTCTTTGTGTGAGGTAAAGACTCAGTCTGGAGTCAGACAAGCTTTTATGCTGATTGAATGGCTCTTAATGAAGAGTTGTTAATTTACTTTCCTTCCAGGCCACCATATTATACACTGCCTACCGTAGTAACATAATTAAATGATTGGAAATTACGCCAAAATCACAAAATAGCGAGGGAAAAGCATGGTTTCAAAATCACTTAACTTGGAACAATAATTACACAAACCCTAATCTGAGCTCTAAAATGGCTGCAATTGCCCTTTTCAGGGGTGATATTTTGGCAAAATATCTTCGTCACAATCAGCTAATTAATCAAGAATTCAAAATTTTCGCAAAATCAGCTAATTTAGTCAATCGTTTAATTATGTAACTACGGTAAAAAGGCTCAACTATTTAAATGCCATGGTGCAAATCTTAGTAAATCGTACCGTTCAGCGTTGAGAGATACATATTCTTGCTACAGGCTGTTCATCTTCAGCATTAAAGTCATCTCCTCATCATTTATAGCGACACCATTGCCACTCTGAGTTGGTCTAAACGAGACAACTTTCACGCTGCAATTTACACCCAATCGTCATTTATTGTGTTTTATCCAAGGCAGGCGGAAAGAAAAGATAAAGGGGGTTATTCCATGTTCTAATCATGTATGTGGATCCATGCACTTACAAACCTTCATTTCTACCCCCTTTATTTTGTGTTGCACCTCCCTTATCTGTTGGTGCTACACTCTCTGTTATCTTTGTTGTTCCCTCCTTCACAAGTAATGGATTTTACTCCGGTTTCAGAAATGACAATGCTCTTCCAAAGAACTTGATAACTCAGTCATATCAGTTTGTGTTAACGGATTATTGTATTTGTGAACAAAATCTACTGCAGCCACATCATTCTGGATGTATGCTGTTTTACACCACTTGTCTGGCGCGGTGTTTTACATCCTCTGCTTCTGTGACATAGAGGTGTTTTAATACTATCGGGAGGCTCTTCACAGCAAGGACGACCCCACGTTGCCTCAACCCGGCATTGAGAGCATGATCCTGGGCCATCGAGGTGAAGGCCCCTTTTGCAAAAAAAGTGATCCGACCCCTGGTGCATTGCCATGGCAGAACCTGGGAAGAGTTTCTTTGCATTGCCTAGAACCTGGACTTTTTTCTTCTCTGCCCCGGAGAAGGTGGTTGATGGTTGTGGCACTGGGGCATCTTAGAGAGAAGAAGCGACCGATCTGCTCTCTGCACTTTGGGATATTTCGTCTGCCAAGAGAGATGGACTGGGCAAGACACCGTCCCACTGGGCCAAGTGTCACCGAGGTTGTCTGTCACCTCCACCCCTCTAATGCAGGAAAGAGACTGCTTGATGGTGAGTGGGCAGCTCAGACAAAGATTGAACCCCCTTCATACCTGCTGTCAGCATTGCATGGGCACATGGGCTAGTTCTACTGGTGCTGGGAAGACTACATCCTAACTTCAGAGGAACTTCTTCATAGGAAGCTGCAAAAGAGGAAGAAGAGGAACACCCAAAGGATGGCAGCAGCTGCCGCAAATATGAGGTGATACTTGGCAACACACAGTGTGAGATCAGCAACCTCAAGTTACCTCAAGGATGAGGATGAATGCTCAGGCTCAGAGGATAGGAAGGAGAGATACCAGGTGGATGAAGGGGGGGAAATTACAGAGGAGGATAGCGATGGTGAGAAAAAAGATGGCAATGGCTTTGTCCAACACTTAGTGCTGACAGTTTCAATGACAAGACAACAGGATTATGCACAAGCTGATGCGATCCCATGCAATGGGCGCTGATAGCCAGTGCAGCTGGTAGGTTTAGGTACAGTGGAAGTGATCTGGACTATCACAAGCTAGGCGGAGAGTAAGTCAGGTAGAGCAGGAACACACAACTGTGTACAGCCCACACTCCTGAACCTTCTCGTTATTCTTTTGACCTCTACCATCATCATGACTAGCAATAGCCTTATCCTAAAGTCAATTTGGTAAATTTTCTTGCAAGAGATGACGGCATGCCGTGGTGAGATGGAGCCGATGGTGCCGGGGTCCTGCTGACTTGCTTGAAAGAGAAGCAGCTGGGCAGGTTCCAGTTATGTAGAAGGAACACACCGCCAGACCAAGCAAGTTCCACTTTTCTTGACGTTGATGATCATCTGGGTGCTGTTGACAAGGGGAGCCAACAACGTCATATTAGAAATGTGGTAACCCTGAAGCACACATGCAAGGGCGAGGGCGAGAGCGAGGGATGCCCACTCCCTCTTTTTTCAAACGATCAGTGGGATGGCTCGGGTCAGGAACAGGCGCGATGCATGACTTACACGAGGTGGTCTCGCTCGCTCGGCCGCTTCTCTCCGTTATTATGGGCTATGTGCAGGCTTCAAGAAGGAAAGATAAGGAAGAGACTCGGCTGCCAAAGTTGTCTGATCAGAGATGGATTCAATGAGACGAATCGAATAGGGGCAGATGAGGCTCGTCTCTCGTTGAACACGCCGCCCCTAAATTGCAAAACATTAAAACATAGTTCTCTCCAACACTATGTACACGCTCCGACCAGGTCTGGATCCATCCAAAGTTGGCGGATGTGCTTAAGGAAGTCGGGCTAGAGCCGATCGAACAGTGCATTCACCGGCGGCGGCAGTCGATCGCGGCTTGGGTTGCGGATCGCCCGATCCTCGCGACCTGGAGGGAAGGAGAGCGGATGAGGGGAACGCCCCATCGCCACAGCTGGTGGTGGGAGCAGGAGGTGAATCTCGATGAGGCACTGGGTACTTGCCCATCCTCAACTGATGGTTCCACCTCCTCAGCCGATCCCTGACTTCAGGGGGGACGCACGACGGGAGGTAATGGACTGGTTCACGCAGTGTGTGTGAATTTAGTTTATTTTTATAACTAGTAAGCAAATGTCTAGGGGGGGTATGTGCCAGAGCTCGATAGCTCAGAATATCGGTAAACGGCCTTTCCCCCCCGGAGCCTCAGTGAACACACACACTATCAAACCCTCTTCTTGCCGTGAATCTACACAAATGCCGCACTTCGCTTGCGATTGGCTTCCTTCGGATGGGCATTCTGCTTTTTCGCGAAGTTTCTAACTGTTCTTCTGCATAGCTTCCCTGTCGCTTTCCACCCCCTCTGCGCCCCCTAATGCCTCCTCCTTCTCGTTGCCTATACCCTGGACAGGGTCCTCCATGTTGCCCCGGTCATTTCTCCCTTCCTCCTCCTCCTCGTTTCTGACCCCGTCTCCGTCCAAGTCCTCGGCGGTTCCCTCGCATCGAGGATTCTCCTCGTCGGGGCATGGAACGATTTCCTCGGCCTCATCCTTGTTTTTCTTATACCCTTCCTCCTCCTTTTCTGGCGCCGCCTTCTTCCCCTCCTCCTCCTTCTCCTCTTCCAGGGCGTTGTCCTCGGCCTCGTCCGTCCCCTTCTCACCAATGAACGACACCCTTCGACGGCGGTCATCGTGGCCGTTTTCATGGTCATCTTCAAACTCGATGCCGTCCTTGATGCACGATGCCCCTGGCACAGCTGACACCGCCGACGACCTCGACCCTCCAATTCCGCTCACGCCACTGATGACGGCAATCGACGGACCCCTGGTCGTCCTGCCGAAATCGTACCTCCTCGTCTTGTCCCCCGTCTGATCGTCCGTGCGCATCGTGACGTGCAACGCATAAATTTTCGGACCGAAGACGAACGACGTCACTGCCCCCCCTATAAGGAAGACGATTGCGGCTCGTACGAAGTAGTAAGCGTCCGAAGAGACGTTCACGACAATGACCAGCACAGGCACGGCTAGTACCAAGATTTGGAATGTCGAAAGAATGGATGCGGTGACCCACTTGCCCTCGTTGAAGTCCGACGGCATCTTGCGGGTGACGTAGGACAGGTACAGCGCGAAGAGGAGGCATCCGAAGATGAACACGGCCAGGACGATCAGGAAGGGCAACGCGCCGTCGGAGCTACATTTTCCGATGCTCTCGGTGGCCTGGCCAAGCTCGTTCACGGCCAGAATCTCCCTCTCCCACTTCAGCGGCGCGACCAACTGCCAGGTAACCAACACGACCACGGCCGCACTCAGCAGTATGGCCATTATGAACGCCACGTCCTTGGGGTCGATCTTCACCCTTCGCATGGCGCGGGCCTCGTCGTATATCTTTTTGATGCGCCAGGTCTTGGCGAAGAGCGCCGAGTAGGAGACGACGAACCCCACAACGACGAGCCACGGGACGGCCATGCACGCCGCGTCCACGCCGCGGACGTCGGGGTTGGGCGTTTCCGTGAGCTCTCCCGTGGCGGGGTCCTCGAGGTATCGGTACGAGGTTTCGTATCCCATGGGAACGATCGACGAGCACATCACGGCCGCCCCGATCAAAACGAGCACGAGGAATATGGGCTGCGCCGCCTTCACAGCCGTGCGATTGCGGTACCGTGCCGTCCACGTCGCCAGCGCCAGGGACGAGGAGAGCTGCAGGGCGAAGAGGGCGTATCCGGTGGCCTTCAGAGCCGGCGCGACGTAATTTATGTCCTCGGACACGACGTCGTGACACGCCGCCGTGGATCCAACGCCGATCGAGCGCTGCTCGGCGGAGGAGGAGCATCGGCACGTGCCGTCGGGGAGGCAGGTCCCCGCGTAGTTGGCGTGGACGTCCGCGGCTCCGCCGGCCGCGCCCTCCTCGTCGCCGCCTGCCGCCGCGGACGCCTCGGCCCGCTCCATCCTCGCCCCGGCGCCGCACGGGCTCAGGTGCACGCAATCCCGTTCGTCGAACGTCGGCATGGGATAGACCAACTCGCCCGTCTTGATTTCGGGGGGGTAAACCACACCCACCCCGCCGGTCGAATCGTATTGCAAGGCCAACAAAGGCATGTCGTTCTGACCGTTGCCGTCGAATTGGACGTTTCCGAACAACGTCGGGAATACGCCGGTTTGCAACTCGCGCGCGACCTCGTCCGTTTCGAGGGCGTCCGCCCGTTCGATCGCCTGGACCAACGCGCTCACGGTGGCCACGCCCAACGCGGCGTGGTACGCGACGCCGCGCCCGGAATACGCCTCGAACAAGGGCGCGAACTCCTCGCTCGTCCAGTTCGCCGCCCCGTCCACCACTTGCACGCTCCGGTCCCACGGGCTCATCCCGATCACGAACTCGGCGTCCGTCCCGACCTCGGCCTCGAAGGTGTCCAGGCCCACGCAGATGCTGAACACCTGCGCCCGGGGGCTCCACCGGGCCTCCCGGAGGGCCGCCATCCACTCGGCGCACCCCGCCTCGTAGGTGCACGTCACGACAACGTCGGGATCCTCCTCCGGCCGGCTCATGTTCCGGGCGATGGGGAGCAAGACGTCGCGGGTGGGACCCCGCGGCACCTCGTCCATTCCCAGCACGGTCAGGCCGTGCGCCTCCGCGAGCTCCGGGAGCGCCAGGCACTGCGCCCCCGGTCCGGGCTCGTACACCGCCCGTATCGTCTTGGCGTCCGTCAACGTCGCCAGCATGGGGACGACCTGCCTGAGGTAGTTCCCGGGGAGGGGCAGCACGCCGAAGCTCGCCGGGCGGTCCTCGTACACGAAGAGGAAGTACGACCCGGGCGCGATCATCACCTTGTTCGCGTCGTGGGCCACCTGGGAGACCTTGTCGGTCAGCCCGGACGTGTACGGCCCCAGGAAGAAGTCGGTGGCGGGCTCCATGACCTTCGAGGCGGCGAGGCTCTTGTGCGGGTTGGATTCGATGCCGTAGCTCCGCAGCCGGAGTCCGTACCGCTTGCCGCCGGCGGAGAGGCCGCACCGGGGGTAGGAATTGATGCGATCGACGGCCATCTCGTACGCCCGCAGGAAGAGGTTGCATATCCCGAAGTGCCTTCGTTCGTTGCGTTGTTAAATTAAGGTTGATGTGTGAGATGATGATGGAGCAGAGCAAGAAGCAGAGGGTAGTGGTGCATGTGTAGTATCAAAGTGATCGGGGCGTTTGCACGAGATACCAGAGGAAGGAGCGAGACAAGTGAGACTGAAGGATGGGAGATTCAACGACGGAGGGGCGAGGATCATAACCCGTGCGCGGTGCGCGGGCGCAGACGCTTGAAAGAAGTAGAAACACGCGACGGCGCCCCCGTTAGTACGTACCTATCGGTGGGATTGAGGTCGTGCGGGTGCGACAGCGTCAGCATCCCCCCGTCGTAATTGCACACGCGTCCGGAGGAGGAGGAGAGGGACGCCGCTTCTCCTCCTCCGCTCTCCGACGCGGCCGCGAGGACGAGGGCCTCCGCGGAGACGGATCCGTCGTCCGGCTCGCGGGTCAAGACGAGGGTGTTGCCCAGCGTTCCCGCGAGGGGATCGACGGGTTGGCCGGAGGCTCGCGCCGTCGGAGTTGTCGGGAGGAAGAGGAGGACGACGCGGAGGAGGAGGGGGAAGAGGGCGTTCATTGTCGTTGGGGCCGTTGGAATTGTCGAGTATTGTTAGGATGTTGGAGCAGTTGCTTTTGTCGTCGTTCGTCGTCGGCTTCAGCGGCGATCGAGACGACGCCGGCCGATGGCGCCAAATAAAGGGAGTCGTAGTGGAGGAGGACGACGAGGAGGATGAGCAAGTGCGATAATGGCGGAGAAAGATAGTGGGGGACCACCACGGCCCACGGCCACGGTCGGTGGGACGGACGCCGCCGGCGCGCCGCCGCGGCCGCGGCCGTCGTCGTCGTTGTTGGTTGGTTGTTGTTGTTGGAGGTTGTTGGGTCCGCCACGCGGGGCCAACGACCAACGAACGGCCACGAACAATGCACGCCACGACCCAGGTCGCAGGGCAATTCAACGTCACGCCAATCAATCAGGCAACCTGCGGTGCCCGCAGCCGGGGTACCTACCTAACAGTTAG
>JALLPA010002831.1:0-15834 GCA_036939895.1 Thalassiosira exigua | reverse complement strand
GGGGATTTTAGGGGGAGTTTAGGGGAGTTTAGGCTGTTTGGACATCCTTCGATGATGGGCGCAGCGACGGATCGGCCTGGGCGGCGGGGCAATTTTTTATGGCGCGCGCCAAAAATAACAGCATCGACATGTGACAAACCGGCCGCATCAGCTGTTTGACATTTGCGGGCGCGGCGACGAATCAGACGGACGGTGGACGGCATGATGGCGGCTGCGCAAGCCGGCTTGCCGCCGACAGGTCGCGGCGGCGGCGCGGCAGTGGCGGCATCAGTGACAACGGCAAGGCAACAGCAATTTCATCGTTTCTTAAGGTTTCTTCTTCTCGGCCCGGCGCCGGCGCCGCGCGGCGGTTGATGGTTGATGCGGACAAAATTCTCGGCCCGGCACCACGGCGACCAACAAGGGGAACGCCTCCGCAGGCATCTGCACCAACGGCTCCCCAGGCAGGCCAAGGAGCGGGCCCCGCGATTGGAACCGCTGGGGGGGGAGGGGCAGACGGTGCCGGATGGTATTGCTGCGGCGGTTGCCAGGCTCGGACCCCAAGCGCATACGGCCGAATGGCTGCGGGGTGAGTTGTCTTGGCAACGACGAGGCATCGCCGACAACAACGCACAAACCGAGGCGAAGGACATGGCCCTCGGGAACCTGGATCTGCCCGCCTTTACGGTCATGCTGCTGGACGAGGAGCGCATTCAGGTCGTGCACTCCATGTTTTGATGCATGAACGCAACCCCCCAGGGGGGAATTGATAAGAAAATTGTGTGTTTCTTGGGGGACAGGTCGGAGTTTGGGGATCCAACTCATTACGAGCCCCCGGAGAAGAAGTTTTGGCAGTGGGCGAAGGAGGACGTGGTAAACGATCTTGGCCGACTGATCGCCCACTTCGCCGTTGAAGGCAATCGGCACAAGCTCTGGGTATCGACGGGGGAGAACGACAAGGAATCGGTCCAGGCCCCGTACGCCCTGCAGCTGACGCTACGACACGCGGTGTGGCTCAGTGAAGGGGTCGGGAAGTTCCCCCACGAGTTCGCCGCTCATCTCGAACAGGAGGTGGCGGACGGAAACTGTCCGCTGGAGGATGCGGACGTCCAGCTCTCCCTCGCTTGGACAGTCCTGGTCATGCAGGCGAAGGAGGAGGGGACGAGCTTATTGGCGCTCAAGCTCGCGTCAATCCACAAGCGCGACAGGCCATTCCTGAGCACCTGCAGGAACCGGCTGGCGTACACCCTGGGTCCGGCGGCGACGGCCGCGTTAGTGGCGACACGAGCTCCGGCGAGCCAGGAAGGGATGAACCCACAGCAGATGATGTAGGCAGTTGGAGCCGGCGTCGCACAGTTTATACCTGGTATCGTCCAGACCCTATCGGGGGGGGGGGGACTGGAGGCCCGGCGCCCGCACCACAGGCCACGCCAGCCCCTTCCACGTCGGACAAGACGCGCCCCCTGCCATCCCAGGACCGGATTGCCATGATCATGGGCTGGAGCGGGGCAAAGACGGCAAGCCAGATCCAACCGATCTGGTTTGAACTTCACCAGACCACCGACCCTGACGTGTGGCGTTCGATTTTGTCGGGGTTTTCTCGGAGCAGTGGTGGCTGGAGGATTTCCTGGATGTGAAGCCGAATCCAGCGGGAGCGGTGGCGAGCTACGCACAGGCGGAAAAGGGCATCTCGCCGCTACCATTCTTGCCGAAGGCACCGGATAGGGTTTCGGAGATCCAGCGGCTGGAGAAGGCAGCCAACGAATCCCGCGGTAATTAGGGCTTGAAGGAGGCGGAGAAGTGGGGCAAAAGCGACCCGCCCGGGCCGCCGAGGAATTTTCATGACCTCAAGNGGCTTGAAGGAGGCGGAGAAGTGGGGCAAAAGCGACCCGCCCGGGCCGCCGAGGAATTTTCATGACCTCAAGTTGAACAAGACCACGTTTGGAGCCTTCCTGGCGGTCATTTACTCCGAACGTTGCCCGCTGTTCCAGGATGTGTGGGCGGTACGAAAGACGCTCACAGACCTCGAGCGCAGGGGAAACCGAGATAAGGTGTCAAAGGAACTGTGCGCCCAGGACACGTGGGCGCTCATCACCGCGTGTCGTGACTTTTTCGACCCAAGCCAAGCCCTGACAAAGGCCGACGTCGATCCAAATCGCGTCCAATTCACAGCCTACCCAAAATCCGATTACAATACGGTCATCGATCAGCTCAAGCATCTGCATCCGATCCTTCGCATTGACTTCCCAGCTAAATGGACGAGGCTGCTGGCTATGGAGTGGGCACCGGCGGGCCAGGGGACGGCGCAGTTTGGCAACCCCTTCAATCTCCACATGCAGCAGCACCAGTAACAGCCGTGGGGTGGAGTTCAGCAGCAACAGCAGGGATTTGGACCACAACAGTGGGGTGGCGGCCCGGGCAACGCGCAGGGCGGCCTTGCCGGCCCATCGTGGCAGGACGGGAACGCAGGACGTGGAAAGGGGCGAGGCACCCCGGGACAGGGTGTGACGAGCGGGCACCCGCCCGCGGCGCCATCCGGCTTCGACCCCTCCCAAGACAGAGGACGTGGATGAGGCCGCGGAGGGGGGGGCGCCGTCGGGGCCCCCCAAGACGTTTATTCTGGAGGGAAACCAGTCACCTCGGACACGCGTCATCCTCACATCAAACAATTCATGCACAACTACCTCACGAAGTTTCGGGGGAACCTCAACCTGTCGGATGTGATGAAGGCGATCGGAGCGGAGCCTGAGGATTGGCCCACGCTAGGTAACTACGTGGACGCGAGCGGACGGAACGTGCTTTGCATCACGCACCTCCTGACGGGCAAATGCCGACACTGGACGAAAGGGGCGTGCAAACGCGTGCACCTGACGGACCCTGCACAGGTCCCGTTCGGGTACGCGGAGCACTGCTGTGAGTACATTCGCCCGGGGATCTACTGGCTCTTCGAAAACAAGTTAGCCCCCCCCTCATCTCCCGAGCGCCCTGGTGGAGCCAAGCGTCGGCGATCGGGATGACAGTCAACATGGGCGGATGCAGAGAACAGCAAACGGCAGGCAACGCATCCGATAGGGGCTGTTCACGGGGGAGACGAAGGCGATACGCGATGGAGGTGGGGAGGCGCGATGGAGAGGCGACCAACGCCGCAGGAGCAACGCTCACAGGAGGCGGTGCAACGGGTCGTACAACGAGAGATCCGGGTCAAGTTCGAGGGCCAAGCGCCCCCGACAGCCCACCAGGGTGACAAACCGCCCGCGCCCGCACTCCAATTGAGGCGGCCGCTGCTGGACGGAGGCAAAGGTGCGTGTGACAAGCGGCGGACGCGCGCTGGGGTTCGTGCCGGTTCGACGACTGAGCGCAAAACGTCGGACGGCGAGCGACCAGACGAACATTTTCAGAGCCTGGCGACACGCATGTCGCGAATGGAGGCAGATCAAAGAGTCCAATCGCAACGCCTGCAGAGGGACGCGAAGTCAGACGAAGGGCAGCCGCATAGGACTGCAGCGACAACACGAGGGCGCACGCAGAGGGTCGCGGAACCGGTTGGAAGGCGTCTGCATAGGGCCGCCCCGCCGATGGATAGGTGCCTGCATAGGGCCGCCGTGTCGGCGAAGGGACGCCCACACGGGGCTGCCACACCAGACGATGGAGGCCTGCATGGGGCCACCGCGACGACTGAGGGTCGCTTGCATAAGGCTGTCGAGTCGTCACCGAGAGGGCGTCCGCATAGGACCGCCGCACCGATGGGAGGGCGCCTGCATAGGGACGCCAAATGGAAGGACGGGCGCCCACATGGGGCCGCCGGGACTTCGAACGAACGCCTGCACAGGCATGCGGGGTCAGAGGACGGGCGCCCACACGGGGCCGCCATACCCGCAGCCACGGCGGACGAGGGGCGCCTGCATAGGGCAGCCACGACGGCGAACCCGCCGCCGATGGGCACGTTCGAACGACGGGGGGGGGGGGCGCAGAGGGACGGCGCGACAGCAGACGACCTCTCGCGAGAAGGGGCGGACATGCCCGGACTCGCCCCCCCGCTTCATGATTCGGGGGAGCCCGTTACCGGGGCAACCACTGGCAAACACCGGATCGAAAATAAGCGCCGGCGGGAAACGAGGCAGCAGCGCCAGCACGAACCACCGGACTACTGGCGGCGCCATCGCGGACAGTTTCAGGTACCGACGCCAAAAACGGGACGGCCACCACACCGGGGAGAGATGTGCCCACGGGGGCTTGCACTTCACCACCCAGCAGTAGCGGCGTTGCTGCGGTATGCGACCGAAGGTTGCCCTGCGGAGACGGGAGAACCGTGGACGCGTCAGCAGATTGAGGCGGCAGTCCGGCGAGGACCTCATAAATCAGCACGGAGTCCGGAGGCGATGAAGTACATCCATGAGGAAGCCCGTCAGAAAGAAAATGATGGCCGGGTGCGGATAGTCTTGTGGGACGACATCAAGGGCGAATCACCCAAGGAGATGAAGGTATCACCGCTGGCCGCTATACCCCACAAGTCGAGGGCGTTCAGGGCCATCCTTGACCTGTCATTCGCCCTTAAGCTCGAAGATGGAACGGTCGTCCCGTCGGTGAACAACACGACCACCAAAACCGCAGCGGACATTGCCTCTCGCGGATAATTCATGCATTCGCGGCATCTGACGACCGAGCAAAGATCTTCTAGGCAAAGCTTGATGTCACAGACGGTTTTTGGACGGTGGTGGCCAGGCCGGGGGAGGAGTGGAACTTTTGCTATGTCCTCACCCAGGCCGAGGAAGAGCCGATCCGAATTGGCGTCCCAACCTCATTGCAGATGGGATGGGTCGAATCCCCCCTACTTTTGCGCTGCCTCAGAAACGGCACGTGACGTGGCAGAGCAGTACATCGAGACGCCCGTTGGCAGCCGCTCGACACATAAGTTTCAGCATCTGACAGAGAAGCATGAGGAATTCCGCCTTCTGCCGGAGACAGATGACGACGACGGCTTTAGCTACATGTTGGAGGTTTATGTTGACGATTTCATCGGCCTCGCGATCCCGGCGTCAAAGCAGCAACTTCGCCACGTGTCTACATGCATGGACTCTGACGAGGAGGAGGATCAGGACACGATCTCTGTTCGCAAAATCGAAAAGGACAAAGGCCATTGGGCCCTAGAAAAAGAGCTACTGGGGTTCGACTTCGACGGGTGCAAACACACGCTGTGGCTCACCGCGAAGAAGCGGGCACTCCTACTCGCCGTCCTCCACACATGGCTGCGGGACACGAGGCACGGACGAGACGGGGTCCCGTTCGACGACTTCGATTCCGTGGTGCAGAAGCTGCGACACGTGTTCGTGGCCATCCCGACGGGAAAGCACCTCCTTTCACCAATGAACGACGTCGTACGCCTTCGGCCAAATGTGGTCTACATCAGCCGCAACTGACGGCTCCTCTGAGACGTTGACAAAACAAAAGCATTGAGCCCAACTCGTACGGAAGTGGCCAGACTACGTGGGCGTGAAGGACGCGTCGGGTCAGGGTGTCGGCGGCTTCATCGTTGGAGAGAACGAGGCATGCACCCCGACTTCTTTCACCTCGAGTGGCCCAAGGACGTCAAGCACAACATCGTCTTGGCAACGAATCGGGGAGGCACCACCACAAATTCCGATTTGGAGATGGCTGGCCTATTTTTGCTGTGGCTTGTCATGGAGTGCGTGTGTCCGTGCCTGCGCCGAAAGCACTCGGCTTTGTTCAGCGACAACAGTCCCACTGTAGGCTGGGTTGGACGGGCTGCAGCGCGGGGGAGCATCGTCGCCCAGCAGCTGCCCCGGGCTCTGGGGCTGCGGATGACGATTTGCGAGTGCTCACCGCTCACGCCACTCCACCTGGCGGGAACAGAGAATGCCATGGCGGACATTCCATCGGGTTCGTTTGACAGTAAGCACAAATAGCATTGCCGCGCCGACGCTGACCTGCTGCGCTTGTATAACTTGAAATTCCCCCTGCCAAACCAGAAATCTTGGACGGTGTTCCGCCTTTCCTCCGCCATTTCTATGCGAGTGATTTCTATGCTGCGAATGAAGGTTTTTACGCTGACAGAGCGGCGGCGACTACCAAACGTCAGAACGTTCATTGGCAAAATTGGTGCGCCTACGTCGCACTAATGGGCCTGGACACTTACCTACAGACAAACACGTACCGACAGCAAATCCGCTGTCTCACGGGGTTCGCTGCCAGAGTCTGAACGGGATTCTACAAGCTTTGACGCCAGGTCGGGACTGGCACAGTCTCTTCGGCGATCACAGCCGTTGGCCATACAATTGCCTTGGCCTTCGGGTTAGACCCGACGAAGGCGAAGTATAGCGAGCAACGCCACCATCGCCTGCACCAAATGCTCGATGGATGGGCGAAGGCGGACCTGCCAACGGAGAAGAAGCTTCCTCTGGAGGTTGACATCCCGGAGTTCCTTGTCAATGTGGGCCAGTGTGTGGGAGCCACGGAAAAGGATAGGGCCGTTAGCGGTTTGGCCCTCATCGCCTAATATTATCTCCTTTGCGTAGGCGAGTACACGGTCAAAGCGGCACGGAATGAGTCCAAGCAGACCATCCCGTTCATGTGCGGCGACGTTTTCTTTTTCCTGAAAGCTGGGGATGGATCCCTGCGCATGCTGCCCAATGGCATGGAGGACAAGACTCTGCTGGCGTCCTCTGGTGCAACGTTGAAACTCGGAAATCAGAAGAATGGGTAAAAAACGTGTGCCTCTTTCAGCAGGCGAACGAGAAGGGCGTTTTCAACCCGGCCTCTGCGATTGCTCGACGATACTGTCACATTCACAGCCACGTTTCGCCAGAGGACTACGCCAGCACACCGCTCTCCGCATAATGGACGGCGTCCGTTACGACGTCACCGACAAGGACATGAGCGTAGCCCTGAAGGTGGCTGCCAGATGTCTGGACTACAACGGCCGCAAGGGCATCCCAGTGGATCGCGTGGACACGCATTCACTGCAAGGAGGAGGAGTGAACGTGCTCGCGCTTGCGGGGTACTCATATGCCTAGATTCAGAAGATGGGACAGAGGTGGCGAGGGACGACTTTTAAGGAGTACATTCGGGAAAACCTCGCCTGCTTTGCCGATGGAATGTCTGCGTCCATGGGGCAACATTTCAACTTCATGAACGTTGAAGGAGGAGCCACGGCGGACATCACCAATGCGGTGATTGCAATGCCGTACGCTGTCAACGCTGTGGCTGCGGCCGCGTAGATGATCGAGGGTGCACGGAGGGGAAAGCCGTGTAACGGCGGGGATGNGTTGCCGAGTAACCAGCTTGAGTTTGCGCACCCATTTCCCACACAGCTTTAGTCGTAGCCTAGTCTCTTTGCACCTCAGTTTGCCAGAAGGCATCGAGCGGCAAGAACCTAGGTCCAGTCCTTTAGGACTTGACTGTAGCAAGGATATAGTACTTAGGTAGAACAGCTACGATCTACGATCCGAAACTCCGCGGCCCGCCGACAAACGATCAACGCCCCCCGCCCCAGACGACCGCCGCCACCGCCACACCGATCGTATCGCCTGAGGAGGACAAAAGGTTGTTCGTTTTTGATTCTCCATCGTGTGCTAAAAGTTAGTTGGCCCGTGCCATATTGTACCCAAGTTGGTGGTGAAAATGACCCCCTCCTGGCCCCAAAAAGACCGCCTTGAAAAGGACCGGGAACAAAAAGTTGAAAAGGATCCCCCCTTTTGGGGGGTTCATTTCAAGAATATGGTACTTATGGGTGGTACGTAAGGTAAGACAGGGGTATGTAAGGAGCTGAATTGGCTTGTTTTTGAAAACAACCCCCCCTAGGAGAAAAAGACCGGGAACATGAGATTGGGCCTTGGAAAGGACAGTGAACAAAAGTTTGAAAAGGACAGGGGGTCGTTTTCACCACCAACATGGGTACACATCAATGAGCAAGTGACGTCATTCATTCGCCATGTCTTCGCCAAATAGTCTATCCATTATCGCTACAAAATCTGTTACTTCAGTATTTAGAGCAGGGGATACATACTTTTCCGGACATATTCAGCGAAAGGAAAAAAACAGGGGGATGAAAACCAGCACCCCCACCCCCAGGACTGGAGTGAAAGTATTTCAAATATTAACTTGTGACCGCCTTACGATAATCCGACCAGGCGCGGGGGGGGGGGGGTCTTCGACGGGTCCCTCCACGAAGAATTAGCGTATCGCTAACATTGACAATCAGTCTTCATCAATTCAATTGTAATTAGGTCTACCCTAATGTGAGCATTTTTCTTTTCTTACTGCCAAACACAGTGAATACAGAGCAGAGATACTGTTTCATGTGAACTAGGTCATATATCCACGTCAAGGTACATGTATTCCATGTATGATGCAAAGTCAATGTCACTCACGCTGACAACATCAATAGACTCCTCGATGTTGCCAACGATCTCAACAAATCATCAACTAGTCTTAAGTAATATCCTAAGATAATCCTAAGATCTTTTGTTCTGGCAATGACCACTCAACAAGCAGTATTTTGCTACATTTACATTATATCAAAAATCATGCACCAGCAGCACATCCTCTTTGTAACACCATCACCCAAAGGGTTCTTTTAGATAATGCCCCTCCACCATTGCCCCATCCACATAATTGTTGAATGGGCCTCATTCTTGTGTCTTCTTACCCATGAACATAATTTTTCAGCTTTGTCCACCGCAACAAACCCCCCACTATTTGTGATAGTTGTGGGGTGTTGTGTGCTTTGTGCTTTGTTGTGTGGGCGATGTCTCATGTATGGTCGGTGCTTTATGAGATATTGGATCAACTTATTCCCGTGCATCAATGTATCTGAATCTACTCAGCACCTTTTTGAAGGACACAAGTATTTTGCTATTTTCTACCCTCTTCCGGACTCATACTTTAATCACCGAGTTGATGCCACGAGCCTGAGCAAGGGACCAAAGTGAGCTTGGCGAAGTCTCTAAAGAGTTCCGCTAGGCTGTGCAGTTACCAACAACTGGCTGAAACTCTGACAATACTACTGTAATGGTTCTACAAAATTGCAGATTTTGACCCTTTTTGGAGCAAGAGGAGGGTAAGCCAAGAAGCGTGTGGCCATGGGCTTTATGTGCCTGCCTCCCACGAACTGAGTGCATGCTCCCAATTGGTCTGCCGCAAGTATTGTAGCGGCGGGCGTGCGCGCGCTCCTCCTGTTGTATTGCTTTGTGTCATCGGCCTATCAATTATCGCCTTTTTAGACTTTAGGTAAAATCTAATAATTAAATCACATGCAATAACCAATATCGCCAACAACATGGCGACACTTCTTCATGTGTCAACCCAGCCATCACCTACCGACCGGTCGGCCGGCCGGTCAGATCTCTCCATCTACTTACCTACTTACCTCTAGAGATACAATACTTACGATACTCTGGGATGGACGTACAGAGCTCTTGTTAGTCACCTCCTGTGATATCATGCTGTGCGTGGTGCCCATAAAAAGCTTGTCGACACCGCCAGTAAGTGAAATCAACTTCGATCCCTGCTGAATACACAATTGACCTCCTCTTGACTCTTGATCCCATTGCTCACCTGTCTAACGGCGCAGCTTCCGTCTTCTCCCACCTCGATCTCAACCGTAAGTTTGGAAAGTGTTGTGAACTGAAACCCGATGTCTTTGCTGTCAGACTCACATGTCGTCACCCATCTTTAAAGACATCAGACCAACTCTCTCTTAGGCCACTATCTCCTCCGTTAAAGATGAAAATTAGTAACTTCTTGACCATCTCAGCTGCCATCGGTCTATCGATCGAACAGGTCAAGTCTAATGACCTAGTGTCAGAGAGCAATAGTGACAATGCGTCCACCACTCACCTCCGTGGTGTCACACCCGGCATTCGCAGCGATGAAAATTGCATTCACAACAACAGGGCTTGCCAGAAAAGCTCTGAGTGCTGCACCGGCTGTTGCCATGAAGGTTATGGCAATAATTTTTGCGGTCCCAAACCTACTACTATTTTTGTGAGTTGCCTTCCTTGTTGTGTTCTGCCTGTGTTTTCGTTATGACAGATAGCATCATCAACATGAACTCGTTTTTCCAGGATGATTCTTGTATTGTGAGTTATTTTCCTTGCTGCGCTCTGTCCTCTTTTGTCTCTGCCACTATAATTTGTGCTCAACAACAAATGTTCCTATACGATTTTCCAGCCTGGTGGCATCCACGATATTCCCAACGAGGACGATGAAGAAAGCTACTCTGTTATTTGATTCCTTTGCGTAGCACGACGGTGACATAGCAGTTTGCGTTGGTTTAGCGGGTTTGTCTAAAGTCCTCCGTTTTTGTGGTTGAAGAGGATAACTGTACAGGGTCTACATCATCAAAGTCCATATCCAAAGCAAGTTTGCGTCCCTTCTCAGTCAGTCGTTCAGTCCGAAGCAAGCATGAAATAAATGGAAATAAGCACTGGCATAACATTCAATCAAACGAGAGCAAATCTAAAGTGAAGTAGGTAGAAAGTTGTGGCGCTTCAGCTCAATCCTACTTTGTCATTCGATTGTCATTTGTCATGATCTCTGTGCTCAGATCGATGGCACTACAATACTCCTATATCCTTCGACCATAGGAATGTCAATTGAGTATGGCGGCAATTCGGACGAAAGCGTCATTGAGATAACACGGCGCACTCATTTCCCAGCAACTTCTCCAAAGCGATCACAATACTTTCCCATACTGTCCTGTTTTTTTTGTCATGGCATCCTGGTTTTCAAAATTTCATGCAATACTTAAGTTAATTATGAACTCTAAGGGGGGCCCGGGGCAGAATAATTTATTAGAGAAAGGTTGCACACACATCTAAGTAACATTATGAGTGTCAAATGGGATCGTGAGATCGCGAGAACGGTAAGCTGTTTCGTCCTCCTCGCCCAAAGCAGATGGCGCCTTTTTGGGACGCATTCGCCATTTCTCGGGATCTGACCTGGCCCCCTCGACATTCGCCCAGCTTTCAGCTTCCCGCTATTGAATTGTGCGTGCAGCGGTACCCGTTCGCAGGCGCACGGATTCCAAAGGCTCGTCCGTCCGGAGACGGGACGAGAGGTCTTCGCCGCACGCTCGTCCAATCCTTCCCACCCCTTCTACGCCGGGGGCGCCACGACGAGAGCCCGTCCCAACGACGATCTCCCCTCAAAGGTCCGCCGCGCCCGTTCTTTCGTCTCCCCTGCCGCTCCGCGACGGGACGACCGGGGCTCCCCCCCGCAGCGGAACCTCGAAATATCTAGGCCGAAAGAAGTTGCGACGTTGCCGTCGGAGATTGGCGGGGGGACAAACGACCAGAGCGGACGATCGCAGGCTACGACCTAAGTAAGTACGACGCCACATTGGAGATCATCTCTCGCCTTCTCTCATCCTGAATCCTGAGGTCATGAACTGATTTCGAGTCAGTAACGGCCCCGAGCAGAATACTCGCCAAACGCAACTATTTGGCTCTCACGTCGGGATTAAAAAATCAAGATATCATGACAACGAGATAGCTGATTCCATTATTCAGCGAGTTGGAAGACGAGTTGCGCGGTTGTGGTGGCGTAGCTCTCAAGCAGGAGACGATCCGGATCGGATGCGCGAGCGCGAGAGCGCGCAGGGTCTTTTCTTTCGACGGGGTAAAAGCATTGGCATACCCCTAGAAATGTCGCAATCTCTCATTATGGAAACGAAACATTAGGGCTAACGTAATATTAGCAAGTGTCGGATATGTTCGACACCAACAATGCAGCGCCATGAGCTCTAGTGACACAAAGAGAAGAGAGCGGGGAGCGGGGAGAGCCGGATTAGAGAGGTTCAAACAGCGTCCCCACTTGGGACGCGACGGAAACAATTTAGCGAATGCAGCCTTGTGTAGCCTCGCCAACTCCGTCTTGAAACTCGGGCGCACACGGGACGCTGACCGCTCGCAAAAAACAGCGTATCGTACCAAAAAGGTGACACGTGACGCCCGCCCGCCCGCCAGCCGCTCGCGAGTCGATTGAAGGGAAAAGACTGCTGACATCTGGTCTAGATCGAAAAATAATTGGCGATAGATATCTGCCGGCGAAAGTGCCCAACACCATAATTCCTACAGGATTTCGCTTTTTATCTCTTTTTTTCGCCACCATTCTTGGCCGCGCATCTCGTATGTATGAAAAACCGAGTCATGATCCTGCATTCGGCATTATTCGCGTTGATCCTCCAAAAAATCGTGCCCGCATCAAAGGAAAAAGAAGTAACCATGTCGTCGTTACTTCATAGGCTCGCTCTCCGGTTCTGACGGGCGGATCGTACCGAGTGACGGCAAATCCGATCGCTAGCGACGTAGCCTGCATTTCTTGCTGAGCGGCGTCCGCCGAACCATCGAACGACCCGAGCCCGCTCGTGGCAAAGGCGGCCACAACCCACCATCGATCGACGAGAGGCGAGGCTCGCTCCCGCCGAGGCGGCCACAACCGTCCCTCTTTGCCCTCCCCAGCATCAACATGTCGAAGCAGTCCAGGCGGCGGGCCCTCACGGGATGTATTCGCCGCGGCCCCAAGCGCAACCACAGCAGCCATCGGCGCGCGATGCATCTCAGTCACGCAGATGTTGGTTATCGTCACTTACTGCAGCGCTGCATGATTGGGGCCAGTGCTGCTGCGCGCTCGGCTCTGCTAACCATATCTCCAATTCTCATATTATTGCTCCTCACCGGCAATCAACAGTTGGTAAACAACCCCATTCCAAATGTTGTTGTTGCTGTCAATTGTATCCTTCGTTTCCAACACATAAAATATGCCATCAGCCAAACCCAGTTTGTGAGGTGGTTCCGCACCGATTTCGAGCAACATGATATTCCGTTGGAAGAGGAAGACGAAGCTGAAACGGTGTCGCTGCCGTTGCAGAACATTCGTTTTAATAGCTGGAGCACCAAAACTTGTTACGATAACACCAGCTTCACGAAGGTTCAGTTGCAAAGGATCTACCGTCATTTCGGTCTTGCGCAATTTGCTGCTATCGATGGCAATGGCTATATACGCGTCTCTACGGGAATCTCGGACTGCCGATTCCATCCCGAGGAATTGTTTCTCTTCATGATGACAAAATGCAAGTTGGGTTTGACTAACAAGACAATGTGCGAGAAGATATTCGGAGGCAACGATACACGTTGGAGCTACGGATATCCATGGATCTTGGAATACCTGGATATCAGATACAACCGAACGCTCTTGCACGAGAAGCTACGTGACTTCGTAGATGATTTCCCTCGATTTTACGATGCGATCCAAAAATGCATTCAAAAGACTACTACACATCACTTCCATGATGGCACTGCAGAGGATCGCACCGGCCTCAACTTTCTTCCATTCGACATATTTGGTTTTATCGACTGCTCTATCGACCGCATCTCTCGACCTTTCTCTGGTCCAGACGGTGACTATATTGGTGCACCAAGGAGGCCAAACTCCGATGATGCACAACGCGCGGTCTACACAGGGTACAAGAAGTATCATGGCATAAAAGTAGAGACGGTCATGCTTCCAAATGGAATCAGCACACTGTATGGCCCAATGTCGGCTCGGCCAAGCGATGTGGGAGGTGTTTTACAAATGAGTGGCTTGGATGCATTTTTGGTTCAAATACAACAGGGTAGGCCGCACGTATACTCCGCCTTGGGCGACGGAGCTTATGGTGCAAATGCATTGCAATGTAAGTTCGTATTGATACATGGCATACATTGAGTGGCATAGTTGGGTACTCATTCTTTTGTACACTTTCTCTGAAAGGTGTACGTTCGTATTTCAGGTCGCTAGTTCCTGGACTACAAATTACTCAAGCGGAAAGACTCTGCAATCAGAAAATGAAGGCGCTGCGTCAGGCTATCGAATGGAGTTACGCTGATGTCGAGAACATCTTCAAAATCTGCTCGAGAAAGGAGAGCTACCAGCTCGGTACGAGACTACCTTATGCACAGGAGCAACTGCGTGTATGCCACTTATTGAGTAACATATATGTTTGCCTCAACGGTAACCATGCGTCAAGCTACAAGAAGTTCAACTGCATGCCCCCGAGCCTAGACGAGTACCTCCATTTGTAGTTTTATTTATTTTAACGATAATTTTAAGAAGTACAATCAAACCGTAGTTTCTGATCCTAAATATCTGTTACCTTATGAATACTACCCTGCCAAGACTTAGGATAAGTTGAAGGCGTTGTTCAAATTAGTACCGCCACTCACACGCATCAACTTGCGTCTATCAGCCCGAAGTGCCTTTATATTCGCATCAACATCTTCGAGCTCTTCTAGAAGAGTCGCTTGGCGTCCAGACCCCGCAGTGTTCAGTGCCTTCTGAAGCGCCTCCCTCTCATCATTTAGAAGCATAATATTCGTCGTGACTTCCTTGAGCTGGCGGTTCTTTCTCTTCATGGGAGTCTCGGCATGGGTGGCATTGCTTGTCTTGAAAGCATCGCCAACACTCTTCAGGGCACTAGCCAGAACGTCCATGTCCCCGTTCATTGCAGTGCACATATTGTCGATCTTCTCTTGAGCATCAAGGTTCCTTCCGGTACGAGCCTTTTCACCTGGACCGTACTGGATCGTCTCACTGCCTCTGGCTGCAACGTCAGCCATGCGAGCTTGGAGAGCAGCCCTGCTCCTCTTATGGGCAGGGTTATCTGGAAGATGGAGTGAGAGTCGAGATACTACAGGTAGAAAAATCAATACACATAAGATCTCACCATCCCTGGACGATGGCTGCACCCCCAACAAGGCTGTAGGGTTCAAAGTAGGTGCATTTTCAGTATTGTTGGCGGCATGTGTGGTTGCGGGAGTTGCCGCGCGCCTTTCGTTGCTCCGCACACCCATTTGCTGCTCCATCGACTCGTTCACACGGCGACGGTGCTCCTTCGCCGCTTTTTCCTGCGCTTTCTCCTGCTCGTGACATGCTTTTGCATCTTCCCTACTGGTCCAGAGTTGAAAGGAAATCTTCTGCAGGTCGGATGCCCCTTGCTTGTTCGCAAGCGCCTCGTACTTGAGCTTGTCGTACTTGATGCCATGGAGGATAACCCCCTTAAACTTGGAAACTTTCTTGCTGGTGTTCTCAACGTAGGTGGACATTATTCCTGGAATGCTGCATGACAACAAAAGGTTTCATACAGATGCACAATATGCAAGTAATGTTGCAAAGTGCAAACATACCGGTTACCATTAGCATCCGTCGTGAAATGCACCACGTCGTTGTACATTTGTTTCCACACTTTCGACTCATCATTCTTGCCCATCACGAGGTGATACCCCATGAGGCCCAAATGTTCGGCGGCTGCAAGGCGGAGAGGCATGAAGGGATCCTTGGCCCACGACGTATTTCCGGGCATGGTTTCGGTGCGTTGAGGCTGGGAAGTAGCGAGAAGCTGCACAACCCCATCTGCGTTGGTGTTCAAGCTCATGGTTGATCGAGGGTGGAGAATATTATGGAGGCTGGATCGGCAGCCTCCTCGATACAAGCACAGATGCCAGCGGCAGCGGCGCTGGCCACCGCGCCACGGCTAGCTACATAGCTGGGAACGAGCCGCGCCGCCGAGCTGGGCGAGTGATGTCGCGACATGGTTGGATTCGGATCGGGGCGGCGAGGTTTGATGTGGGTGCAATCAGGCCAGCTGGCTTGATGGCGCGTCCCCAATTTCTTGATACGAATTCCTACGCAGACATCAAGATTTCGGAACGCACGCAAAAAAAATATTTTGCGTCGCGAAAACGGGGATTTTTCGATGGAACGCAGATCGGACGCGGCTTATGGGTTAACTTTAGGGTTAAAATAAGACGACCGTCTCATTGCCATGTTCTTCGTCCGGTCGAGCGTGCGTTCCAAAAG
>JALLPA010002812.1:0-12656 GCA_036939895.1 Thalassiosira exigua | reverse complement strand
TACGCCCCCGTGGGATCGTGCGACGGCGCCTTGGCGACTTCCGACCTCCTCGGCGACGACGGCGGCGCGGGAACGGACGACGACGACGACGGCGGCCGCGGCGAGAATTATCACGACTCGCCTCCCCGGCGCCGCTCCTCCCCCCCCTCTCGTCGACCCTCCTCCTCCCGCTCTCCGATGCGGTCCGCGCGGCAGCGGCGACCCGCGCTGGACGCCGCGACGTCCTCGTCGTTCGAATGCGTCGACGACGTCTCGGCGACGATCCCGCGGAGCAACCGCAAGGGCGGCGGGGGGGGAAGACAGGAGTCCCCCCTCCCCCCCCCGGTGCTGGAACTGTCGTCGCTGTTTCGCTCCGAGGGGAGGGGTCGCCGGCCGACGGTCGAGTCCGAGGGGAAGGCGGAGGGGAACGCCGAGGGCGAGGGGGGGCGGAGGCGGCGGAAGTCCCTCGGAGGCGGCGAAAAAGAGGGCGAGGAGAACCTCTCGCTGCCCCCCAAAATTCCGCCGTCCGAGGGTCCTTCGCCCGCCTCCTCCGACGAGAAGGATGCGGAATTTCGAGAGCCTTCCGTCTCGGCAGCTCGACAGAGGTTGCGCCAGAGCGACTCGGGGTCGAGCCGGGCGTTGTGGGGGAGCTTCCTCGTCGCTCCCTTGGTGGGCGATCGTCGCCTCCCCCCGGGGAGCTCCTCCTTGGGCTCCATTCGAGAAGAGGGGAGCGACGAAGAAGACGAGGAGGACGAGGATCCGGTGAGTTTCGCTGGTGGGCACCGAGAAGCCGGACGCGGGGCCGACGGAGCACCTCGGAAATTGTTCGCGCCCGCACGAGCGTGGGTCCCGATGGCAAGCCCGCAAGCGCCCGTGCAGTTTCGACCGCGATGGACGCAGCGGACGTCGCAAAGGCTCTCCGTCCGGTCTAGAACCGTTCGACGTCGGCAACGAAAACGAACGAAATCGGTCGATTTCGCGAGGATTGCTTCGGNTCCGGTCTAGAACCGTTCGACGTCGGCAACGAAAACGAACGAAATCGGTCGATTTCGCGAGGATTGCTTCGGACCCTTCGGTCGCGTTTCGCGCCCGACGCCGAAGATGTCGCACGCGCTCCTTTGTTGCGACCCTCGCTAGCGAGCGTGGAAAATTGTCGCGTCCTCGCCAGCGAGCGTCGCAAAAGCGCGACCGATGCGACCGCGAGCGCGAATTTTGTCGCGTCGAGCAGTTCGCGACCGGAAACCGACTTTGCGGACTTTGCGACGTCCGCTAGTGCCGTCGCAAGGAAGGCAACGTTGGCGCGGCCGATAACGATTCCCTAGGGTCGGTGCATTTTTTCTCAAGCGTGCGCAAGCACCGTGCGAAAGCAAGATTTGTGCGGCGACGGGCCGGCCGTCGAGATCTTGCCCCCGCCCGTGGCCGCCGGCGATCTTGGGGGGGGGGGGGACGCTGCGCCCCCTCGCCGCAAGGGCTTGCGCCCCGACGAACGCGTCGGCGTCGTTTTTCCTTCGGCTGCGACGCAGGGCGCCTCCCGTCCGGGCTGCACCTGCAGAGGTCGCGACAAATTCGACGGGGCGACAACCGAAGGAAGATGAGGTTTTGACAGAAGTGCACAGTTTCCGACAAGATTTGTGCATCTCATGGATGTTCCTCCCGGCCAAAACCGATCCGCAGATCATGGAGGTGATGGACTTCCTCGAGGACGAGATCGACGGGCACACCTACGACGACCTCGTGCCCCTCCAGATCCGGATGGCCTTGGAAGATCAGGTGTTCGGCTGGGATCACTTCTTCTCCAACATCTTGGGTCACGTAGGCTTCACCGTGGGAAGCTACCTCTTCACCTTCTGGCTCATCACCTTCGTGGTGCTGCGCGAGGTGCCGTGGGGCCACCGCGTCGAAGACGCGGGAGCGCGGTCGAACGGCCCCTGGGGCGTGCCCCACGGCCTCTTCTCCTTCGTCCGCACCGCCCTCTCGCTGGGATCGGCCGTGTCCACCTTCCGCACCATCCGGCGTCGTCGACGCGTCTGGCTCCCGCGATCGGGAGCGGGAGGGGGGACCGCGTTCGCCGACGGGAGCGGCGTCGTCGACCCCCGTCGGCGCGCGAGCCTGGCCGAGGCCGACCGCCGCGCGCGGCGGTTCGTGTTGGGATCGCGGCTGTGGGCGAAGATGCAACGGAGCTACACGAAACGGAAGGATCGATATCTCACGAAGCGAGTGAACCGACGGCTCTTGAGGGCGCAGAGGATGTTCGAGCGGCGGCATCGGTATCGCGCTACGCTGATGAAGAACTTGTCGGCGTCGTCGCTGGTGGACGACGGAGGCGGCGCCGGAGGAGGAGGAGGGGGAGGGGGAGGATCCGTCGGCTCGCGGGGGGGACGGTCGTCGGGAGGGAGGAGGGCGGTGGCGTCGGCCCTCGCCCGGCACGGACACGAGGGATCCCACCACGAGCGGGTGCGGATGCTGGGCGCCGCGCCGGGTAGCGTCGCGGGACATCGATCTCTTACGGACGAGCAGGACGACGCCAGCCTCGGGGGAGGGTCGTCGACGAGCGTCCCTGACAGAGGAGCCGGCGGAGGACGAGGCGCAGCCGGTCCTCCCTCCTTTCAGTTCGCCATGGACAGCCACACGCTGCCCAACTTCGCGATGGAGTCCGTGTCTCACGACCAGATGCCCTTCGCCCACGGGGAGATCAAGAAGATACCCTACGTCCACGGCGTGAGTTTTGTGCGTTCTCGGGGCGCTGCTCGTTGCGGCGGCTTCGCTTGGGCTGGAGGTTGAACCCGGCTGAAGCTTGGCTTGGCTTGTCTTAGTTTCTGCTTGGACTCAACTTGATCAATCGCTCTTGGGGTTTCAACTTGGGCTTGAGCTTGAGCTTGGGCTTGACTCGCAGGGCTTGACTTGATCGCACGGTCTCGGGCTCAGTTTCGACTTGGGCTTAGCTTGGGCCGGAGCTTGAACTTGGCGAGAGCTTGGCTCGGCTTAATTTTGCTTGGACTTGACTTGATCAATCAGTCTTGGGCTCGACCAGAGCTTGGCTTGGATTAATTAAGTTTCAACTTGGGCTTTTGCTCGAGCTCGGGCTCGACTTTGGCTATCATTGGGCTTGGCTTGGACTTGGACCGGGAGTTGTACTCGGCTTGGCTTGACTTGGGCTTGATCTCGAGCTTGTCTCAGCTTGTGCTTTGGGTTTGACCTTGAGCTCGAGCTTGTGCTTGGCCGAGACGTCTACTGTTGGACTTGGCCCGGGCCCAGGCACGTCTCGATGTGGGCTCGAGCTTGAGCTTGGCTCAATATTGGCTTGGGGCCGACTTAGTATTGAGCTTTGGCTCGGACTTGGGCTTGGACTTGGCTCGATCGCTTTGGCGTGAGCTTAGGCTTTTGCTTAAATTACCTACCTTAGGCTTGGCTCGATCTGGGCTTTGACTTGGGCTGGGCCTGACATGGACTCGAGCTCAAGCTTTGCTGTTTATCTTAGGCTTGAGCTTGGCTCAAGCTTGGCTCGTGGCTGATTTGGGTTTCGAGGTAGAGCGTGCGCAGCTTAGTGCTAGCTCAGTCTCAGTACAGGCTTGGCATCGGCTTGGTCCGGGCCCGGCTTGGGCTCGGCGGTCTGAGGGGGAACGTCTGATCCTGTGCGTTCCATCTCACTGCGTGTACTTACCGACCGATTAAAAATCGTCGTCCAATTTGTTCGGGCAGGGATTCTTCGGCGCGGCGCCGTTCATGCTCACGAACCCCCACTGGATCGCGATCTTGCGAATACTGATGCCGGACGTCTACGTGGAGATCTCGAGGCGCGCGTCTTACGCGCCGGCGCCGAGGTTGATCCACTGGGCGGAAAAGTGAGTGACAATTACGATCTCAAAGCAATCGACTCTGGCAAACGACCTTCGCGAGCTCACAGGTAAATCCTCGACGACGCCAGCAACCCGGTCGTGGCGGCGTACGGCACCGCCCACGAGATAGAATTCAGCGGGAGGGTGCCCACCCTGGAGTGGGACGTCTTCCTGGACCCGTACCTCGTGCGGAGGGTCGAGATCGTCTTGCGCGAGAAGGAGGCCTTCTTGCAGCGGCAGAAGGACGCCAGGAAGAAATCTCGCGAGGAGGCGAAGGCGGACGAGGCCGCTGGAAAGGGAAAGGGGACCGGAGGCGGAGGCGGCGGCGGGGAGGGGGGGGAGGACGAACGAGGGAACGCGACGTCGACGACGTCCCAGTCCGGCGCAACCCCCGTGAACGCGGCCGACGAGCGCCTCGTCCTCTCGTACTACGACAAAGAAATCAAGAGGAGGACAACGATACTCGTAGACAGGATGCTCATCGCCCATGGCAACCTTGCCCAATTGGTGCTGGAACAGGTGCGTTCGTCGTTTTGACTTGGCTTGGCTTAGCGGTTTGGCTCGGCTAGACTTGGCTCGACTAGGCTTAATTGGCTCGAGGCTTGCCTTGACCGGACTTCTGGGACTTGGACAGCTTGGCTTGGCTTGACGGGACCTCCCGGACTTGAGCAGCTTGGGGATTGACTGGACTAAGCTTCGTTTGGCTTTTTTGGCTCAGCGGTTTGACAGCTTTGCTCGACTTGACTAGGTTGACTAGGTTGACTTGAGTTGAGTTGACTTCTCGGCTCAGCGGCTTGGCTTGACTTCACTTGTGCAGCTTTGTGGACTATCTTGGATGGGCTTGACTTGACTAGGCTGAATTGGTGCTCGTCTAGACTTGACTTGACTTCTCGGCTCAGCGGCTTGGCTTGACTTGACTTGGGCAGCTTGGGTTTGACCTGACTTAACTTTGTTTGACTTGGCTTGGTTCGGCTCGGCTTGGCTCGGCGATTTGGCTTGACTTGTCTTGACTAGGCTTAACTGGCCGTCGTCGTCGTTTTTTTTCCAATCGCCGTTGCTCGCTGCCGAGCAGACTGGCTACTTCAAAAAGTACAATTTTTCTCGGGTTAAGCGGACGCGCAAGACGCTCGGCGGCGGGATCTTCGCGAGGCAGTGGCTGGCGGTATACAGCGAGGCCATGAAGTTGGGCATGGGATACGAGGAGGGCGCCGAGGACGAAGTCAGCGACAGCGGAACCATCGAAGGCAGCCTTGAGGAGCGCGAGTACGTTCACTTCGAGAAAGACGCCGATTTTCGTGCCTCGAAGGAGGACCCTCGACGGGAAGACCCCAGCCCCAGATCCTCCGGGAACGCGAATGATGACGATGGCTACGATGACGACGTCGACCAACGGATGTTCAGCCCCAGTTCCAGCCGTTCGGTTGATGCCGAAGTATTCCGGACACCTAGAAACGACGAGCGCGGACCTCCCAGAAAAATTGTTATGATGAGGGACAACAACGAGGACGACGACACTGACGGGTCCATTAACAGCGAGCCATCCGTGAGCAGCGAACCCTCCTTTCGCACCCCGAGGATGAGCGGAAGGAGGAGGCGTCGTCACCACAAATCGGCCCCGACCCCTCCCTCGTTGGAACGGGTGGACGCGACGTCGCTGCAGATGGCGGCGATCTGTCCGGACAAGTCGATCGCGGAGTCCATTTCCGTCCTCAAGCCCATCGTGCAGTGCTCGGCGCCGTTTGGCCTCGTCATGGACATGAAATCGCGCCACGTCTCCCGCAGGGTTTGGGCGCTCGTCATCGACTTCCTGCGAGATTGCGGCGCAAGGGTGGAGGGAATCGCGTCGTTCATCGTGGAAGAGGTTCGCGATATCACCCAATACTGCTCCTCCTCCGTGAACGAGATCGTCTTCATCCACTCTGCGGGAGACTTGCAGCACGGATGCCACACGGGCCAAATCCGACGAGGAGATCGGGTTTTCTTCAACGCGGGATCGCTTCTGTGGGACTACCCCAATCTGTACGATGCCGAGGTCGTGAAGAGCATTCTCTGGCACAGATTCCAACCGTGGTTCGACGAACGCGAGATCAAAGAAGGTTATCGTCTCAAGCCATACGCCAAGACGACGAAATCCTCTCGGTCGAGCCCCAAACACCAACTGCTTTCCGAATCCGAGAGCGAGACCTGCGACGAAAGTACGCTTGACGATGGGGATTCGATAACGAGCGACTCTCTCTTCACTGGTCTCCTGATAGCCGAGCAAAAGAAGAAAGCGCAGTCGAAAATGGAGTTCGCGTACGAAGAAGCTCTCGACGGCGTTTGCAGCACAATCCAGCAGTACAAGGAGTATTACCAACTCTCCATTGGCCTGTACGTTCAGGAATTCGCCGTCGACGAATGCGCCATCAGCTTGATCGTGAAATATGTCAATTCTAATTTGCACGTCTACGACCTGGGACTGAGCTGGGGTGGGATCAATGGTCTCACAGTCAAAGGCATACAACCCGGCAGGTTTACGGCCACAGATGGCTTGTGGAACCAGCGTTACGGCGGTATGCCCTGGAGGAGCGACCTCAAGCCTAGCTCTGTCCTCAGCACAGAATCGTGATACTAAGCTCACACTGTCTTTGATGCAAACACATCTCACTGTTTTACGAAACGAATCAACGTGTTTCCACACGTACCTGCCACCATTTTCCTCTCTTGGTCCTTTTGCCTGTCTCGGAGTTGATTAAATCATAAAACTTTCAGGACGTGAATCTGCAACGAAGCTATCCCTGGTGCGCCAAAAATATTTCGGGCGGGGAGGCCAATCCAGGGGCACAATAAAACCAATATCGAAAGTATTCATCTGTCCAGCCGATCAATAGACGATCGGTTCATGCATCCTGATGACGCATCTCAGCGGTCGTTCCCTCTCAGTGACCCAGCGAACTCCTACTGCACCCTAGCGATCGTTGCTTCCTTCAAATCCTGATTCAAGCGGTCACTCCAATTGATCGAATGATGCACTGATTGGCTTCATTGGCTTCTTACCCTTCGTCATACTGAATCAAAACGTGTGGGCAAGATACTATGTACCGCTCAAACCAGCATACGGCCCTAAGAACTATCTTGTTCTTGCTCCAAAACTTCTTGCTTCACGTGATCTTGCTTCGTACCACCGTGGTACGATCAATACTGCCAAACGGACCAGTGCACGCCCTTGACTCTGTCTGCTCAAATCACTCACCTATCAAGAAGTGATCTTTTTATTACTCAACTACTGTAAAACTCGAAATACATCTCGATACAAGTCGATTCTACCTTAGGCTTTGAGCCATCAGCAGAGCCAAGGAATGCCTAGTTAGCTGATTAGTGACACCACCAACATCCAATGCAGTTATGCAGTTGGGGTGGCACTCCGATGACAAGCAATATCAACGATTAATTCGCAAGGAATCATCTTGGAGGTGAAGAGTTCTGCACTGCCACTCTCCGACTCTACCCAGCGGTGCCATCTGTCGGCTGTCAGAATGGTTTCAAGCCCGTTTACGTCTCCCTGGCAGGATCGAGGGTCCCTTGAGTGGGGAGATGGCCAATGGTATTGTTCTACCATAATAAGTATTGCCCCATCACACTAGGCCCTCCGATGCCTGATGTCTCCTACCAAAGAAGGGAATCACCACAGCAGGAGGGCTGCGTGGTGATTTAGAACGATTTTTGGGCAATGAGGGAGTGGCATGGGCTATCGGTCGGCAAATATTAACTATCTTTATTTTGCGACAATGTATCTCACAGCTATATCTCATTCTCATTCTCATTCTGTTACCACCCGGGAAACATTAAAGGGGGGATATGGTGAGTTGGAGCGCCAGCATCAGCATCTAGAGTCTTTTGGCGATGGAGGAGGTGCTTGGGCAGTTTGTAGGGTCGCTTTTTTGTCATCTTTGTTAAAATTGTAAGAGATGGAATAAATGGCAGCCAATTGCCCCCTGTCATCCCTGCTCAGGGAAATGCAATAGCAGGAAGGTTGCTGGATATTTTGAGCGCCAGCATCAACGCCTAGACTCTTTAGGTATTGGAACAGCAACTTGAGCTGTTGGTGGGGCAGTTTTGGGCCATCTTTGTGAAAATCCATTAGAAATGGAATCATTTTCCAAAAGTATTTCAGTGCCCAATCAAATGTCCAACGTACATCATGTCTTCGATGCCACCTCAGGGCATCTGAGACTTATTGGCTGATGACTGTATCATATCTGCTTCCAAGAGGACGATAACAACATTGCCACGGATCAATCAGAGAGGGCATCACCTTCATCTCAACCGCACATCATTATATCTTGTGCGGCAATACACAGGCCAGACAAGCACACGTGCTTCAGCACTGCATCCTCAAGAGAAAGATCTATTTCCGACATAAAGCAGACAGCTATTTGTGCCAGCTGCTTGTGAGCAAGAGGCCGGGGGATCATGCCAAAGACGACGACAAATTGAGGCTAGCATAGGTAGTACACTGTGGAACAATAGAGATGCCTGTGTTGGCAAGAGCATGGGACGTTCTACAGTACCTACCATCTTATGTACCTCCCGAAGCTGAGATCGCCTCCCATCGTAAAGATAAAGACTCCTACCTTGTACCCTCCCCAGCCTAGCAAGACTTCTAACGAAAGACGCCTTTTTTCCACTCCGTCTTCCACCCATACGACATCCCACGCCAGACCATCCGCCAACTGTTTGACAAACATTGCTCCTGCTTCAAAGATGTCCTGGGGATTGACCCCCCAACTATTGCATACTCCTGCCCTGAATAGTATGTGTGGCCTCACACATCTTCCAGCGTGAATGCCTACAAATTGCAATACAAGGAATTTTGACTCTTATCTAGAGTTACAAACTAATATGGATCTGTGAGTGCCCGAGAACAATAAAGAACCATCATTGTCATCAAGAAGATGCTAAAAGACTCCTTTAAACATAAATAATTCTTCGGAAGACACGCCATTTTTAATGAAAACTAAGGTACGTATGAAATAATATTCAATGGTCAAAGATTGGGGGAAATAATTCCAACCACATTATCTACGATTTGTCAATAATGTTGCAATAGGTACCAGTGTGGTAGCTAAAACACTCTGGATACATAATAATACTTTAGATAAAAGTTCAGGTAAATACAATTATCCGTGAAACATGGTATTTAAAGTAAGCTTAGAAACCTAGTACCATATGAATTTTTGTATTGTTGACAATGATAGGATAATTAACAAATTTAGCACCGTTGACGAAATGATGTGACATGGAAAAAACAAAGTGAGCCCTTGTAAAAAAATACACTGCGTCCAATATCTAATCCGGGCCATTTTGAGAAGGTCACTTCAGCCCAAAATGCTTAAAATGACCATCTCTGCGCCCAATTTGTACCTATATACTAGTTCCTATGGAGTTAAATTTTGAGATTCAACAGCGAAATTTATGTGGGGAAAAGAAATTGGACGTGGTTCTGGGCCTTTTGTAGAAGCCAACAAAGAAGAATGGCTAAAATTTGATGTATTTCCCTAATAGGATAAAATATTGGTTTTTCGCCTGACATAATATTCTAATGTTATTATAAAAATATACATATCATGGGATTAAAATTGGGAGAAGGGGAACATTTCTTTATTTTGTACCCAGATAGAGCATGTATGGAATATTTTTTTGTCTAGAGGGATTTTATCACATTTCCCACTAAACTCCGCAGGAAAAAATGAAAAAGTCATTGCGAGTGGACGACCAATGACCATTTTGAGAAATTAAAAAACTGAGTAGGCAATACGATAGAAAATTTATAATGACTGAAAAGGCAATGTAGGGCAATAATATTACCTGTCGTTATTTTGTCTCGTAGAAGCACTGTATGTACCTGTACGTACCAGCTTGGTCGGTATGTATGTGTTCATACAACGAGGGCCGTTATTTGTGGCAAGCGGCATGCATCGTCTTGCTTGATAAGATGATGACGATGGGAGTCGGCATCGGCATTGGCGACAAACGTTGCGGGCACAGTGATCCGGGCCCACGGTGTGCATGTCGCATACTGATGTGGAGAAACAATGGCGCTACCGATCAGCCGCGCCGCGATCTAGATACCAACATACGAACGATGACCCCCCCACCCGGTGCTCCGCCCCATCCTGTCAATTAAAAAAAACGAAAAGAGGCCTTGTCAGGGATGGAGTCGGCTCTGGGTTCAGGTACAGCCTGCAGAGGACGAAAAGGAGCCCTTGCCTGTCTGAGGTGGGGACCACCTTGCCCTGAGGCGTGTGGGCATCAAACTTGGGACAGCAAACCCGATCCCTTACGTGCAGAGTGTGATAGGATGCGAGCTCTCTTGCGCCCTATTACACATTGACGACTTATTGATTATTTTGAAACCCCGAGCTTGAGGGGGAAACTCTTCTGCTTGGCTCGTTTAGCAGTGGCTGATGCCGACAGCCCAGACAACGGCGGAGGATGAGAGAAACACCCCCTCGCTCTCTCCATGACCTGCTTTTTTGGGTGATTGCCTCCACGCAAGACCAGATGGACTATTTGCAGGTAGCCTATAGCGTGGTGGTCGGAGGAGGTGCGTTGACTAGATTCTCTGTTGCTGAACAGCAGAAAAGATATCCCACAATTGAGTAGTCAGCGCAAGTTCGATAAAGAATAACAAGAAAAGAATCAAAAGACCTCATCTCGCGTTTCCCACTGAATTTGATTGTTGAATGGCCGCAATACCCGCTCCAGTAGCGAACGTTATCCTCTGCAAAGCGCTAGGGATCCTCATTGAGGACACCGGCCCAGATGGCTGGAGGACGCTTTCGTTCCGCGACGTTACAGCTTGCGTCCCGGTCGCGCACGTCACACGCTCTGCTGGTTCTGTTGGTTGCCGATGTAGCATCCACCACCAAAGCGTCTTTGTGCCCTAGCTCGCATTGCTGTCAAACCTCTGCCTACCCCCTCCGGCCCAAAATCAGAGGATCTGAAATAAAGGTTTGGATCAGATCCCAAAAATCGCAAGAAAGAAGAGCACCTCGGCGTGCTTACCTACGTTTTCATCCAGTAGGGCGCCCTGGGAGATTCTACTGTCTCGTATCAGCTACAGACTGTGGCCGCGCACGAGATGCACCGCCGTCCCTCTCGCGTTCTGTTGTCGACGTCGCTGCAACTAACGCTCGCGACGTCGCTCGTTCCCTCTGCCGCCGTCCCATTGCCATTCTTCTTTTGCCCGCGCTCAAATCCAAGGACGAATCGCGTTGCCGGAGCTGATGGCGACTAAAGTAGATCGAACAGAGGATCAGAAGGAAATAATTTGATTAGCTGCCGAAATTAAATCGAGGCGATGACAAGAGATGAGCAAAAAATAAAGCGTACCGTGTGCATCGCCCTGCCTTGCCTCTGAACATGCGGCAGAATGCTTCATTTGCTGCTGCAGGCTCAGCGCAGTGACCACGCACCGACATACCGCCGCCTCATCTCACACTCTCCATCGGACGATGCCACTCCCCCACCTACACCGAAGCCGGTGCTCGTGTCTGTTGCGGCTCTTGAAGAATAATGAAGAGGGTCGGACGACGACTGGAGTTGGAATGGGTGGGCTTTGATGCTGGGACATGAACATTGCACGCAGAAGTTTTTGTTGAAATAGTGCGTCGTGTGCCTGTTCTCGCCAACTTGATGCCGGCCATGGGCGATGTTTTTAAACTTGATGCCAACATGGAGACCAATCCCGCAAAATGGACCCTGTTCCGTGGCTATACGTACATTTGTATCGATTCCAATAGAGAAAAGGAAAAAAGAAACAAAAAGTTCATTTCCACATATTGCTAAAATAGATAAAATTTTCCGTATTATCATGTTGAAATTAAATTTACTAGCTTTGCTTCATGATAAATCGATCATTCGAAGGAGCGAGAAGCCTAACTTTCCGTATTTTTGTTTTACTTAAGCCCCCAGCGCCCCAAACTTCGATCCGAGAGACCGATTGGCGAGTGACGTGTCGGACGGCATCAAGCGTTGAGCGAGAGGCGCCCTCTCCGCGATTTCACTGTCGAAACCCCCAAGGACTTCCCGCCAGCGTCATCTTGTCATCAAAAGAGATCGAAGACGACGAACCGATCGAGAGCGAGAGCGGAAGACAAAGACCTTCCGCGACCATCATTTTTCCTTGGTCGCGCGATGGCCGCAACCGCGACAATGATTGTGGCGACGGAAGGAACCGAGCCGACGGCCCCGCCCCGTCGCCGTCGTCCTCCGTCTCCACCGCCCGCCGCCTCCTCCGAAGCTCCCCTCCGCCGCCGCCCCGACGACGGCGTCATCCCCGGCAGGCGGTACGAATCGAAGCTTCTTGCGGTTCTGCCGACCGACCGACCCCCTCGCGGACGGAACGCCAAACGAGAGACGCGCGCGACGAGACGGAGGCGGCGGCGGGGCGACGACGATCGCCATCGATCCGAGGCGGCGGCGAGAGCGAAGGACGCCGACGCCCAATTCGACGCTAGACGAAAGGGACGAAGGTCTGCGAAACCCCTCTTCCCGCGACCTCGGCGCGACCGTGCCCGAAATCGACCGAAAGAAAAAGTGCTCCGTTTCCGAAGCGAATCGGCGGGGTCCATCTCGGTAGTTTGGGGAGCGCGTCCCAGCAATCGGAATGGCCGTCGGCGCGGCGGTTCCGGAGCAAGGGTACTTCGCGTGGGTCTTCCGGGAAGGAGTTACTTCCGACTTCGCGTGGGAAGTCTTCCGAGCGAATGGCCTTGGTCGAGCCCCCTCCCGACAGCCCGAAGGCGAACGGACGGCGGTACAATCGGGTGGGCGTGGCGTACGTCGAGCCGGACGGTCCGG
>JALLPA010002801.1:0-10511 GCA_036939895.1 Thalassiosira exigua | reverse complement strand
ACGTGATTGACTACAATCGAGGTCTAGTCACGTGATATCGCCAAAAAAAAAAGCTATCGTGAATCTTGCTGAGTCGAGCCTCGCTCGACGTTGGCCGTTGGTTGTGCGTGCGTTAGTTAGTTGTGCGAGGTTGTGCGTGGGTTGTGGGTTGGGGGCGTCGATTATTATTTTTCCGGCGTTGATATGCACACGAGGGGTATAAACATTGTTTCCAATATTTAATTTACTCTTCAAATTAGATATGTACCTAATAGAGAGAGTAGGTTAATAATTTTCATAAATAACAACGGAACGTAACCTGCATTGGAAATGTTTCGCAAAAAAATATCAGTTCCTCGAAAAATGCAGCCCCCTAAAGAATCACCCTCAATAGTGAAACGGATTTAGGGGGCAAATTTCGTGCCTGAAGGGGGCTCAGCCAACGTGGGCCCAACCTTGCATAATGGCAGACTTCAAAGTCAGAACTTCATGGTTTAAACCCCTCTATCACTTTTAAAGTGTGCAGAAGATGAAAGAAGTTGGTTTTGATGTAAAAATAATCTGGTAAAACTTGGAAAAGTTTATTATTTTTGGTATAACTTTTAAAATCAGTCCAAACTTTGAGGGATTACCCTCCACCTGGATCTTTTTATCTCCCAATCAATACCGTGCCTAAGGTAGGCGCGCCCGCGCGCCCCCTAAATCCGTTTCACTAGTGCTACCTAAGAAGTGCTAACCCCCCCCCCCCTTTCCCTTCCCCAGAACCCTCACGCTCACGCTCACATCACGCACGATTCGTTCATGATTAGGTAAGCGGATAAAGCAAGCCAACCGAGCGATGCTGCCTGTTATCATCGCCGGCGCTGGCCCGTGCGGCCTCGTTGCCGCCCTCACTCTCCAGAAACATGGTGTGCCGTTCGTCATCTATGAGAAAGCCGCGGCCGAGAAATTGTGCTCCAACGCCGGCAGCGGGATCGACATGGCGCCGACGGCGCTCTCCATTCTCGAGAACGAACTCGACCTAGGCGAGGGACTCGACAGGAGCATGCGCCCCTATGAGTACATGCACCTGGCCGACATGAAAGGAAACTTCTTGACTAGGTACGATCTTAGAGGGATGAAAGTCGCATCCTCGCGCTCGTTCGGTTTCGCTTCCAGAGCGACACTTCAGCACGCTCTTCTAGACAAGCTAGGTTTGAGGGACGTCGAGTCTGGTGCAATCAAGAGGGAGGCCGTGAACGGGGGGGAGCTTCATTGCAGTATGGCGATTGAGGAGTATCGGCAAGAAGGTGGAATAGTAGAGGTGACGCTGAGCGATGGAACGGCATCGAGAGGATGCGCTCTGTTAGGCTGTGACGGCATCCACTCCGGCGTGCGCAAGCACATGAACCGGGGGAAAGATGATCCATTTCATTACTGCGGTCATGATGCCCTGTGGGGGAAGACGATCGTGAAAGCGGGCAGCGATTTAGACAAAGAATTGAAGCGGATCGCAGCAAAGCACAAAATGGAGGACGGTCACATATCGTTCACCAGTGGGTTTGACAAAACAAGGCCTGGATTCTTCTTCACCGTCGAAACGGCCCCCCTACAACATGCCTGGGTCTTCGGGGTACGTAACCAGTCCCCACCCGCAGCTGACCTTTCCAACGACCTCGTTCGGCGCGGTGGCGTCCGCCTCACGGGCGACTCCAAGCAGAAGGAAATCGACCGAGTCTTGACACCCAAGCACGATGCCCTGGTCCGGACCGTGATGACTCAATCAGAGGACATCACTCGAGCAGGCTTGTTCGATCGTGAGAACCTCGATCTGCCCTACGTTGATGGGCTTGTAGCCCTCCTCGGTGACGCGGCCCATCCCCAGTCTCCAATGATGGGGCAGGGCGCCAATATGGGTATCTGCGACGGATATGTCGCGGCCACTCGGATCGCTGCGGCAATTGAACAGAGTGAGGGCACCACCAGCGGCGATCTACCCACGAATATTCATAAGGCTCTGGCTGATTATGATTGCAAAAACCGGAGGAAGGAAAACAACAAGGTGATCAAGAAGGCACGATTTTACGGCAATTGGAGCATGAGCACGAACCGGTTTTCTGTACGGGCGCTGAAGGTCGTCACCAAATACGCACCCTCATCCATGGTTCTGGGTGAAATAATCAAGGGCGACAAAAGCAATAAGAAGTTCGTCGCGAAGCTCCGGTCTGATTTCATTGGTTAGTAAAAGTAAGCAATAAGCATTTCTGATAGCACAATTAGATTGATGAGGGACAACTATAAGGAACCTTTACTGTATTGTGCATCAGTCATTATTGCGAAACTGTTATAGAAAAGAGTCGAATGAAAAAAACTTCTGGATGGCATACTATGCCTTTAGACCCTATGATCTGCCCCTACTCCAGTATGTGCCTCAAGAACATACTATCCTCAAGTATATAAAGAGCCGGGACAGAGGTCTGCCTGTGTCTTCTTGTGACTTTTGGAATATATGCTGGCCTTGAGAGGTGTGTGTTGAGAAGGTTCTACCCAAGAAACAACAATATGCAGCAGCCAGGTTAGATCAATGAGCCAACCCAAAAACCAGGGCGTAAAATATGTGTATTACAACTTTGTGGCGAGTCTCATTACTAACGCATCCCCACTTTCCCACTTTCATGCTCTTCTCTGAACACATATCTTCTCCTTGCCTCTAACACTAACCCAAGAAACAAAACAGGTAGATGGAAATCAACTGGAATCCTAAAATGAACTAATTGAAAAATTGAAATCAACTGGAATTCTAGAATAAACTTATAAAATAAAAAAGTTATGAACAACCTCCTGTCCTACTCCTCCTCTCTCGCTGTCTTCCTCCACTGAACGTAGCGCACCCTCCAGCTTTTTCTCACGTTAGTCAGGTTCCTGCCGTCACACTTCAGTTGCGCGCAGGATCATAGACCACTTTTATCGTGATACAGTATTAACCCACAGACCTGCATTGCACATATTTGCCATAGCATCAGGATCAACTAATGAAAACACATTCAAGAACTTTCTTTCACAACACCTGGGGAAGGCGTCTATAAATTTAATCCAGCTTTCTCAGGTCGAATTGCTGAAGACAGGAATAGTTGCAATGCTCTGATTTTTTTCAAATTTATTGAGGAAACTCCTGTACATATTTCCATTTCTTTCCTGTGCATAGAAAAAGTCTTCATTTAATGTCACACTACTAGCTTCCATTTATTGTCTTTATTTGTTATCCTTTTGTGGTGCTAATGCACACATATATTGAACATAGCCATCTACTCCCTTCCCCCTCCCTGACTTTTTCGTTGTATTACACCCATCAAAGCCGTCGATATCAAGAGTGTAGATGACGAGAAAGGTCACATACTGTCGAGAATTTTATGTGCATGTCAGATCACAGTAGAGAAATGTTGATTCCGATTGAAAAACACAGATCGTCAATATTATTTTCTTACAGGTTCGAATCTTGCATGTGATGGTTCCAAAGAACCTTTCCCTACATTTTAATGTTTGGTGGACATCCGATGACAGCATTCATCACAAACAACCTCTCTCTAAATAAATGGGAATTAAATCACCCACGTCCTCTTTTCAATACTTTCGTTGTGATATCAGCTTTTCAACACACCTATTTCTGATCCAATATTTGTGCATTCCCATGGAATTATCATATTTAATGTTTTGTGCCATTCTTACATTTACAAATAGAGATTGATACCGAATTGCAAAAAATGCAAGTCAAAATTCCCACTACAAATGCCTTGATGCAAGACTTTGTAAAAATAAAATGATCACAAGTGACAGCCAATCAATGACAATCGCAGGAGGCCGTAGTTCTCATTAAGATTGGCGGTATCAAACTTTGCTGGCTGACCTTTTAAGAGGTAGAGGGTGGTAGCATTGGCATTGTGCAATTTCCAGCCCGGAATTGGTCTGCATGTAGATCGCTGTCATAGGGCAGGCAATGCTGGTGCTCGATGATGATACCAGTGTGGTGGTTATAATGTATGTTTACTTTGACTTTGAATACTTGCTCTATTGTTTAACGTTTGTGGATTGGAGTGCAGTATCATGGGAAACATGTTTGTACTAGTTGTGTTTTGTCGACAATAATGTTTGAATTTTATATCCCATTGCCTCGTACATCCAAAAATTCCTTGAAATTAAAACCCCGTGACTCAGAACTCCAAGAATTCCTTGGGATTAGGATTTGGCTAGTGCTAAGTACTAGATGAGGCAGTCTGCTGGTGGGACTCAAATCTTCCGACAACCAATCAACAAATGAACAACAACCTCTTCTTGAGGGGGGCGTCTTGACTCTTGGCTCCCGTTAGACCTGCTTGTCGGGATATGAATGCCATTCCAGACAACAGCATTGTCCTTCAATGTATCCCCTCTCTTTAAAAGTGAAATGTTGTGGTTCAAATTCACCGCACCACACTGTGCTGCAAAATAAGAGCAGATTTTAATGCGCTGATTGGAAGTGACCATCAGCATCCTGTTCTGAACGACACGGTGTGCTCTCTTCCGGTCTCCATCAATTTTGCCTTCTTCAACGAAAACAAAACTAGAGTGTCATTGTGTTGACATGATCTGTGCCACTAAAGGCAGTTCTCCATCCCTCTCGGCTGACTTCGATTTGTGAGTTGCTGTCGAGTCAGAGAAGAGTTTTTGTTTCATCTTGTTCATTGACGAGGGGAGAGACCTTGGTTAAGGTGTGCAGGGATGTGAATGGAGAGGGGGAATTTAAGGGGAGTCAGACCTCATCCTCTGACATGAGAGTGAGTCTGTCCCATGATTGCGCTCCTTGACCTGCAGGCATGAGGGATTAAAAGTGCAGCTACACGGCAAGGTCGGTTATTCTTGACAATGCCATGGAGGCAGAGACAAGTCCGAGGGGGTGGTGGATGTGATCCCCCCAGGTCATTGCAGTGCCCTCCGCTCCTGCTGCCATCAATGGCCCTTTTTGTCCCAACACCACCTTCCTCGTATTCAAATTTCCTCGTATTGATTGCATTGTTGTTGAGGAGGCCGGCAACTGCAAATGCTGTCAGAGAATGTAAGGTGTAAATAATTATGACTAGTAGGGTTCCGAGACAAAGCGATTGTTAAATAACATAGTATGTCAATCACCGGCACTAGGATTCAATATTTACATTACAGTTACGGTGTGGAGCTCAACAAATTGGTTTCTGCCATGTACAGACATAGAACTGGGTTTGACCTAGTTAGGTTGAGCCTAAATTCTAGGTCTAGGTTTATTACTAGGTTGATTTTTTTTTAAATCTAGGAACTGAAACCTAGTGCTTGACCTAAACCTAGCAAACCTAGTTACAGTTGTGATGACCAAAACCAAAACCTAGTTTTGTAGATGCTGGTGACCTACTTAGCCAGTTAGGTCGAGTCAAACAACTCACCTGTGAACAACGAAGCTTGGATTATTCCCTTCATAACTAGGCGTACACACGTATTTATGAGGGGAAATCCACACGACCCTAGATTTTCCAACCACTACACCATACACACACATGCCTAAGACCAGTCGCCACCCCATGCCAGTTGACAGGCACACAAACACAATGCCAAGAGTAAGCCGGTGATCTCAGGACCAAGCCACGTTGTCATATCTACACAACTAGGTCGAGTTAGGTAAACCTAGCACAACACCTAGTAAAAGGACAATTTTGGAGACCTAGAACCTAGTCTAGGTCAGATATTTCTTTCCGACCTAGAACCTAGACTAGCTTTTTGGCATATTAAGGAACATAGACCTAATTACTAGGCTTGACCTAAGTAGTTTCAAGTCTGGCCATGTAAATCTGTGTGCCGACTCAAAACCATTTTCTCAGCAGAATTGAAAGATCTCACTGGACAGAGATAATCTCATCGTATTTCAATTTATGCGAAGTAAATAATTTTGGACATTATTTTTCACTGTTGTTTTACTACCGATGTTCCCTCCGCAACAGCAAATATCACGTCAGTTTGCTGCTCCACACGTGGTTGTTGCAAAAATAACATGAAATCCCAAATATGTTTTGATCTATTTTTGTTTTGAAAAGGTAGAAAATATTTTCCGGCCCAAAATATCCTAAAAATACTTTGTCTGATTTACGACCTTGTGTCTAGGATCCTTTGATATGACAGACTGTTGTAACAGCTAAAAATCTAAATTATTTGAAAATTGTTTTTCTATATACGCGGTGTGGCTTGCTAGCTAATTGATCATCTCTGCCCCACTGACCCACTTTCCCTGTCTATTTTGACCCAGAGGCACGCTCGTTTCTCCTCGTTCTTTGAAGTCTACAAGAAAATTTTCTAGCCGGTAAAACTGGGACACTTGCCTACAGCGTAGAAATCAGTATAAATATACTCTCCCCATGCAGTTCACGCTTATTTTCAGGTCATTGTTTTGCTCCGCATGAGTTTTAACTGTAAGTAGGTGTAGGTAGGTAGGTATAGTTATACTCACCTACCAATCAATCATGGGGTTCATGGGCTCCCATCACTTTGGCAGCCATTATGGTGGCAGTAATTGCTCCGTGAAACCGCCAAGCAGGGAATAGATTCTATGGTAGATCCGTAATGATTCCCCTGGAGCATTTTTTATGACATTATGTATCACCTCAACACCCCATGAAACAAAACGGCTATCGGAAAATCAAGCAAAATTTGATGCCAGTTAAAGACCATAGCAGCTGCTGGTCTTAATGAATGAGTTAGCCTAAGTCAAGCAACAAATTAATTTTCACTTTCTCTTTGAATACTAGGTATCTTGGCAAAGCTGTAGGTTGACTTTGGTCTGTAGATTTATCTACCTACTTATAGGACGCCAATCCAATGGCCTTGAAACGAGCTGCTTTACGTAGGTGGCTGTTTTGTTGGCCGGTAATTTGCGGAGCGTGAGTCGCTATGACCTAATTGTTAGCCAAGGACAAGGGCTATCGTGAAAGATGTAAGCCGCCCCTGCAGCCGCTGGTGATGATTTGGTCCTTATGTGTGTAGTGCTCTCGCAAGTAGTCTCTCGTCTCTCCTCTCTCATTGCGCACCGTGTCTTGTGCATTGTTTGGCAGGCGGTTGGTGGAGGGTGGTTAACAAGAATTCATCTGAGGAGAGTCGGCCATCAACTCTCCCACTTTCCCTCTGATAGGTTCTCCCAACGCGACTATACAACTTTTCACTCCACCATGGCGTCTAATAGCGATGGCAGTTGGAAGGGGAGGGTTCTCTCCATGGAGGATGCCGTCTGCTTGGTGAGTACAACATTACGGCACGACAGGGAGAGATTGGTTTTTATTTTTGAGGCTGACCTCTGTCGGATGGCCCGGTACGGACCGCTTTGCAGGTCAGGACAGGCGACAGTCATGGGAGCTTGTAGAGAATCAATCCAAAGCGATTTCCGATGCTTTGGACTGTGAAAAGGAGAGTGACTTTAAGGGACTGCAGCTGGACTACGATGCCGTTTTAGTGATTCGTATCAGAACAGCAGCGACGAGCACTGTACAAACGCACGAGTATGCTCTAACAGTCTGAGTTACTTTAGGACTTTGAGAAACATAACTACTTCAAGTTGGACCACAGTTGGACCATCACCGTCCAACGAATAGCGGAACACTCTGGTTCAAAACACTCATACGATAGCGGTCAAATAGCGCAACGAAGGCACGTTTCCTGTAAACAGGGGATGGGCATTCTACTCCATGCACGATCTTGCAAAAGTTAGCGACGGAAGCAGGGTCAGCAAGGCTCAGCGCGGTCAAGCCTGTGACGTGCTTCACTAAAGCGATGGCCGCGGAGTTGTTCGCATCGATTCAACACACACGTCTAGCCGGAACTCCTCCATGGCCCCCGCGACCAGGGCCTCCCGCAGGCCGCAGGCTGCATACGAATTGGAAGAGCAGAGCTCGGCAAATACTCTCGACGGACGTTCCCGAGGAGACGATGACAATAGCAACTCCTTCAGGACCTTGAGGCCATTGTACAGCTCGAGGGGGGGCGATCCGACTTCGTCCACGACGCAGGGCGGGGGGGTCGAGGGATATTTGTTGGGGGGCATCACCGTCGACAGATATCCTGAAGAAGGGAGCATAGGATACAGATATGATAAGGAGGCCGGACTTGGAAAAACAAAACCTTTGATCGTTTTTGCCGGTCACACTGATGTGGTTCCGCCGGGGCCCTTAGAAGAATGAATTCACCATCCCTTCGAATGAGTGATCGCCTGCGATGAAAACGAACAAGAAGCAGGAGAAGTTTGACAGCGAAGAAGATATCATGGACTAACGAGAACGGCGGCGCCAACTGCCGCAATGACGCGCCCAGCACCAGCAACAACGGCGCAGATGACGGCAGCAGCTGCTGAGGCGGCCGGATCAAAAATTCATAAATAAAAAAATAGAACGATGTCAAGGTTGACAATGGCGTCTTATGGGCCTCACCTTGTCCATTCATGGATGGCAGCTACTACGGCGTGGGGAGGACCATGTTGTCGATGGTGCATGTGATGATTTGATTATGATGCCTGCGGGCTCGTTGAAGCAGTGTAGGCAGCAGTTTATTAGCATCAATACTGTTTTTGCATTTTCTTTCAGCGTGTTCACCTAGTAAAAAGTACTAATAATTAGTGTTCTGTCACAATACCTGCTAAGGCCTTCACTTTTGCGAAAAGGGAAAAATGCCAATAGCGCAGCGAGAACCTCGCCAGTTACAAAAACCTCTTTGGGGGGCCGAAACTGGACCTCGATAGAGAATATCGATGGCCCAGAATACCCACCGATGCCCCCTGGGGGCGCCCGCATTTTTTTGCCGACACTACCCCTTCTAATCTTGTAGTTAGCTAAAAATAAAGATTAAACTTTAGAGATAATGCCGTCGAGCTACCATGTATTATTAAAGTTAGGTTAGGTTCCATTCGTCGCTTGGAGCCACCAGATTCTCTCGTTAATCTCCTCGACGACCATAAAATTAGTTGCGATTTGCCAAGAGCTGTGTGGTTTTATGGGTGCTTGGGGTGGTACATAACGCCACACACATCGCTCCGGGGTAATCGTTACTGACCTACCTTAGAAGCGATTCCCCGCTTGGCAGTTTCATGGCGTCTTCACCGCCATCATGAGAGCTGCCGAAGCAATGGGAACCCGGGGGTGCCATGGTTGGTTGAGTTTGGTTGGTGGGGGGTATGAACCGTACCTACCTAGGTACTCTCTCTCTCTACTTAGTACAATACAGTATACAGTCAAAAGTTGCGTGGGGCGGAAAAATACGAGAGGAACTGAAAGCAGATACTTGTACTAATTTCTAACCTGTAGGCAAGTGTCCTGGAAAGGTGCAGCTAGAAAAAAGATCTAACAAGAGAACAGGCTCAACCATGACAAGCCACAACCAAAATTTCACCGTAAGTGCCCAGATTGCGACCGTTGTCGTCTACCAATGGCTCTCCTGAGAGCCCTTGTCCTCGGCTACTGGTCTGACAGCAGCAACTCACACCACACACTTTACCGACCGACAAAACGGCTGCTAACTGAAGCATCTCGTTTTGACGATGTCAGATTGGTGCCCAGCAATTAGCTAGATTAATTAAAAGCTCAAAGTTACCGATGGTGCCGTCAAGCTACCTAGTATTTATAGAGCTGTTTTAGATTGTATTTACGGCTTGTTGCAAGCTAACCACTTCGTTAAGCCTGGCCGCTGCCATGGTCTTCGTTAGGCAGCATTTTTTTCAATTTTTCTAGCGCTGTGTTGTTTTATTAAGGGTTGAGGTGGTACACAACGTCACACAAATTGCTCCGGAATAATAATTACAGACTAGCCATAGTAGGTACTGATGATTTGTTTTTCACGCAAATTTCTGTTCATAATATAATATTAGAATATATTCGAAAATGGTTGCGCATGATTTCATGGACGTGGAGGGTTGCTAGGCTAGGCTAGGCGCACTAAACGGTGCAAAATTGGCTTCACTCTAATTTTTTATTTTAATAATTCCGGACGGTTTCGACAAAACATTACTATATTTTTAACGGTTTCTATATTTCGTCAAAACTATAACTAGCAATAAAAATGTGAAACACTTTTATTTCTGAATAGGTGCTTAAGTTCCCTATCGTCGAAATATCGAGTATTGTACATTTTATTAATACTAGTTCTGCATGATTCGTCTGGATTTCTTTGCTTAGCACCTTTTAACGACTGTCTTTTTCAATTGCAGGTGGTGGCTCTTTTGCTGGCTGTTCTGGCATAGATGCAATAGCTGATGAGCCTGGGACTTTGGATGGCAGAGGGAAGGCATCCACTGCATGTTCCTTGCCAGATGCAACAACTAACTTCTTGGAAAATAACACAATGACCTACTTTAGTGTTGGAGGGGACCCGAAAACAGGGTAAGATCCGGAGCACGAACGAGAGCGCGAGGGAGCGCCGATACATACCGAGCGCGAACGCTGTAGGAGAGCCCAGAATACGGGTACGTAAGGCCCGCGGGAGGGGCCGAAGACGAAAACTGACGTCACAACTTCAACCGAGTG
>JALLPA010002787.1:0-12974 GCA_036939895.1 Thalassiosira exigua | reverse complement strand
CTAAAATAGCATGAAACTTCGAAAGATTTAGATGCAAACCCCAGTCTGATCGTGTGCAAAGAGTCGCAAGAGTTCGTGCCGAGAGGCCGAGACTGCGACCGAGAAACCTATGACCGCAACACGCTCAGATCGAAGATATCAGCCATTCCCCTGCCTACGATTAACCATCATGAGTCTCCACGAGCCACGAGTCGTGTTCGCCTGGGGCGGACCGGCGGGCGGGGGCGGGTTCAAATGATGTGACGTGTACGATACAAAGCCTTCGTAGGTACTTACGATACTCCGTGAGTGTGACTGTGATGTGGACCTATCCTACATAGGTACTCCTAAGTAGATAGTACAATCTTTGCATTCATCTCCTCTCTGCTCTCTCTCTCTCGAGGGGGGGGGGGACGCGCTCCGGGTGGGTGTGATGGTGCGATATTCGAATCCATTTTTTTATGTTGGGGATGATTGCTGGTGAAGAGGCACGACCTTTGTCCAGCACTTCAAGACCACGGGGAACGAACTTCGACTTGTCCAACTAACGACTGACGATGAAGGCGTACAATCAAAACCGCCACCTTCGGAAGGTTCTATCAAAGCTTGCGAGAAATGATTCGAAGACGAAGGAAGTAATACTCACTGGATTCAACGTTGGCGACGAGGACTCACTCTTGGCAACATTGACCATGTCGCTTGTGGGCAACACTCATGTCAAGATACTTTGTCTCAACAATTGCCGCATAACATCCAAGGGAGCGCACCTACTTGCATACGCGCTTGGCAAGAATGAAAGTCTGGTGCATCTGTGGTTGAATGACAACAACATAGGGTCGTCGGGTGCCGAAGCAATTGCCACAGCTTTAGCAACGAATCGAACTTTGTTGACGTTGGGTTTGTCCAACAACTCAATTGGAAATCATGGGGGAAGGGCATTGAAAGAAGCAATAATGAAGAGCTACTCAATTGTGGACGTGTTCTTGGAAGGCAACCGTATGAGCGATAAGATTGAAGATCAAGTAAACAAAGCCCTATATGGGACTGATGACGATGGTGAAGGAATTAACGGAAACCAATTCACTTGCAATTGCACCGACTCAGATTCAGATGCTGGCACACATACCGGAAGTGTCGTGTCGAAATCTTTTGTCACCCGGACTTTAGGCGCCATCAAAGAGGTCGATTACGAAAGTGATGACGACAGTGAGGATGATTGTTCAACATCCTCTTCAATGTGCAATGAACCGATGGATCTGGATTTTACCTGCTTTTATCAAAAGAGGAAGGAAAGTAAATTATCAAAGCTGAAAAAGTTGTTAAAGCGGAAAAGAATTGGGCCCATTGTCCAGTGAGCTTTGCCTTGAAGTCTCAAGACGTAGAGGACGAATACGTGTGAGTTCATATTCCTAGTACTATAGAATTTCATTCTACTATTATTGACCAAGTAGACTCCTGCGCTGAAATCCTAGTTTGGGTAGTTAGCGAATGGAATTTGAATGATACGCATGTCCTAAGGACCAAGTGAACTCCTGTATTCAATAAGGGCGGACTTACCAAATATGGAATTTATTGTCAGTGTAGCTCATGATATTTTTTGGACAATAGTAAAAGCTGAACAAAGAGAAGACTTTAGAAATCGTAACCTGGAGATTCGCCAGAAAAAAAATCATGAACCAACCACTTACAAAATATTTCTCTCCTGCATTTGTCGTATTCGGGGCTTGATGCGATTCTCTAGGCTATATCCGAGGAGTGCCGGTTGATACATAACAAATCCTTTCAGCTGATCTCTCGTCAAGCCACAATTGATAGTCCCGTCGCTTTGTTTTGATGATGTACCGCTGGACACACGATCAACTTTGGAGATGCTATCCCATTCCGTGGCATCGAGGAAAAAGTACATCTTTGGTATCAAATTTCTCTGCAAACTCAATCCCAGGATCGAAGGGTAAGAGACAATTATTGTCTGCAGCTCACGCGGAGTCAAGCCTAACGATTTCGTGAGGAAATCAAGTTTGGATTTGAGGTTTTCTTTGCTCAGCCAGAGGGTTGGTGGGAATGCTCCAATAACCTGTGATAGTTCAGATCTACTCAGACCCAGAGAGTGTCCTTCATCTCCTCTGCACAAAAACTCTACGTTTGGAAGGAGCGTCTTCTCGAGAGAATGGGAGAACACGGCCGGATAGGAACACACAACTCGCTTCCACGATGCCCAATTATCTTTTCCGCCTCCGCATTCGTTCTGGAGAAAATCTACTGTTGGTCTCAGACGCTTGTCTACACTGTACATTAGCACTGATGGATATGATTTCAATACCGACGCAAGTTCATTCGAAGACAGCCCCAACTCTTCGCGAAAGTACAGCACAGTATTCTCCAGATTTGACAGCTTATATGTCAAGAGCTGTGGCCGAGATGTTATCAACTTCTGTAGTTCATCGCGGCTCAATCCAACTGTTTTCGATAGGAAGAATGCCATTCGCTCCTGCAAACGGCGCCGCCCAAGCCGGTAGATGGATGCAATGCCGTTTGGCAAGCGCGAATCGATCCTATTCAGATCAGATTTGGATACACCGAGGTATTGAGGGAACCAGTCTTCTGTTCGTCGAATAAACGCATTTGGATCCGAAATCCGTTTGGCAACGAGAGGGTGTCTGGACGCAAGTTCATCGTCTAGTGTTTCGTCAAGCGGAGGCCTGGTGCCACCAACACTCGGTGCCCGACGTCCGCGTCGTGATGATGACGTGAACGCGTCAATGACCACTACATCGTTTGACAGCGATAACAATATCACAGGCCCAACGGCAAATACGAGCAAAAGATGCATGGAATTGGCTAACAGATGATGCGCTGCATGCTCATGCTTTACTCCGCCAATCCCCGTCGGATCATTGAACTATCTTTCGGGTACGTTTGAGTCCAGCAAAGAATTCATATCGACATCAGTCGTAAGTTACGTCGTAAGTGCATGTGCTATTTTTGCATCATCTGTCGGTGTCGGATGCGGGACGGTGGCTGTTGTAGCTTCCTATGATACGGTAGCTTTCGGCGGGAGCACCGGAGGCTTCTCCCGCTGCGGACGGCGTTGGACCCAAAGCTAGAGGTACGATAGGTAGTTGGCAAGCTCGGCACGTATCGGTCGGGCGCGGCAGTACGAAGACTGCGGGCTGCGGGAGCGGGAGGAGCTTGGATAGCTCTTATATTCAAGGGGAGGAGGTCCGTCCTGCATGATATGGTGTACCTACGATACACCTAGATAGGTATCGTACCTACCCCTGAGGCCTACCTACCTATCGAAACCATAAAAAAAATACTACTCCTAGTTTACACCCCTAATGTTTTTTTTCTAGAACATTGTTAGCAAAAGGTGATTAAAATATATTTTTCGTGTTATTTTCTTCCACACAAAAAATAAAAAAATCCTTCAGGGTATCCGGGCAGATCCAGGGTAGGTACATAAATACGATAGGTACTACCCTGGCGGAGGGGGGGAGCGGATGCAAGTTCCGTTCGCGTCAGTTTCTCTCTTCCGCTGTTCCAACAATCTCTATCTGACGATTTCTTCGATTTCAAACGGATTCAAATGAACCACAAGATCCATCATGACCCATATTGGCGAGTATCTTCAGCTAATTCTACATTGATGACTTCATATTATTTTCGCCAAGATTTTCATGATTCGTGCCAAGTCCCAGATAGAGGATGGAATTTAATTGGAAGGAATTGGTTTTTGCTCCCAGCTCCCACCTGGGTCTGAGTGTGCGACGGCGAAGAACATACCATAAGTAGATAGGTACAATACACACACAAAACAAAAGGGCCCTGACCCCGCGTCGCCAGACTGGCCCGCTCCCAGCACGCTCCCAGCTCGGCTCACGGGGCGCGCGGCGGCGGCGGGCCGCGGACCGAACGTGAACTTTGGAAGCGCCCACGAGACCCGCTGCGGCTACGAGGGCGAAGAACAACAATCGGAACGGAAAGTGAGCAATGCACACGCACCGGGCCGCTGGCGGGGTCGGCGATTATCACATGAACATGGCGCGCGAGTTCGAGCGTTGGTTTGTTCGAGTGCGTGCAATGCAGAGTAGCAATGACGCGAGGCGGCGGGGGGGTCTCTCGAGGATGCACCGTCACCGTGCCCATCACTTACGAGCACCTCCCGCCTCACAATCTTCCGACCCGATCCGAACCCGGTCTCTTTCGGTCGGCGCAAGCAGCATCGTCGTCATGCGCACCGCATTCCCCGCCGCGACCGTGGCCGCCGCCCTCGGGGGAGGGCCCGCCTCCCGCCCCGCCCTCGCCTTCGCCGCGGCCGAGAAAGAGGATCGCGCGGTAGCCGTCGGAGCCGGGAAGAAGAAGTCCCTTGCGCGCGACTCAGACGGGACGGCGTCGTCCTTGCGGGCGCGGACCGACGGCGCCGAGTGCGCCGTCGAGGAGAAGCCGTCGGGCGGAGGCACGGACGTGGGCATCCTGACGGGCGGCTCGTCGTGCGAAGCGGACGAGATCTGCGAGAAGGATGGGACCTCCTCCCTCGGCGGTCGGTGCGCCTCGTCGACGAAGAAGAAGCTCGTGACGCCGAAGGTCGCCGCCTTCACCCGCCGCCAGCGCCGCGCGAGTACCCTCCTCGCGAACCGCCGTCGGCGCGCCCAAGACGACCGCCAGGTGGGTTCCGGCGGCGCCGCCCTCGCCAACGCCACCGACACCGGAGACGAAGAAGAAGAGGAAGAGTTCGTCTGTCCCACGTTCTGCCCCGAGGAGTTCTGCAACTGCGCCCGCTCCGACGAAGGCGGGGACGCCGAGCGGTGCGCCCCCGAGCTCAACATGGTGTGCGAGCAAGACTTGCTCGCGGAGTGCGTCCCCGATCGCTACCTGAAGTTCTACACCAGCACGTACTGTCCCTTCGCGAAGTGCCTCGCCGTGGACAGCCGTCCGTACGCCGAGTGCTCGTGCGACTATTACGACGCGTATTGCAAGGCGTATTACACCTTCCAGGAGAGCATGGAGAAGTGCGCCATCGGGCAGTGCTGCGCCGACACTCCCGTGGAGACGAAGTACACGTGCTTGCCGGAGCTGACCCCCACGAAGAGTCCCACGATGACTCCTACGCTCACGCAGAAGCCGAGCGCGAGTCCGACGGTGAGGGTAGCCATTCTTGTCTTTGAGCATATGATGTGTCATGCACTCTGGTTCTCACGATTCAAATCGCGTGCGTTGCCGCGCTTGTCCGCCTAGGACTCGATGGCCCCCACGCTCACGATGGCGCCAACTAGCTCCACGGCGCCCACGGGAGCTCCGAGCACCTCCTCGAAGCCCACCACGAGCGCGGCGCCCACCCGTCTGATCTCGGAGACCCCCTCTGCGTCCCCTACCATCTCTGCAGCGGTGAGTGTTCAAGTGCCGCTGCGTTGATATGTTGCGTTGCTGGCAGTTTCTGCCGTGTGTTTTGCCGCAATTGTCTCAATCCTTTTCACGATACCATCAGCCTACGAAGGGCCCAACGACGTCTCCAACAGTCAGTCCGACCGATGGCCCTACGACTTCTCCTACGTGAGTTGTCTTCGTAAGAAGACTCTTGACCATCGTTTTTCTGCTGTTTCTTAATACCAATTTCGTGCGCAACTGCACGTCTTACGACGTCCGCAGCTCGTCACCCTCGGAGCTACCATCTTACCACCCCTCCGAGACTCCCACCGCCGTGCCCTCCACCTCGAGCGCCCCCACCGAATCCGCCGCGCCCACTGCACCGCCCAGCATCTCCAGCGCGCCCTCCGAGTCCACGGCCCCCACCGGCGTGCCCAGCGTCTCCGCGATGCCCTCCTACCCGCCCTCCGACACCCCCACGGACACCATGGCTCCCTCCTTAAGCCCGAGCATCCCCCCGCCCACAAACTCGCCCACCGACAGTCCGACGGACGGGCCCACGACAAGTCCGACCAAGAAACCCACGCCTCCTCCCACGACGCCCATGCCCACGGACCTGCCCTCGAAGAGTCTGGTGGTGACGCCGGCGCCAGTGCCCACCGAGGTCACGCAGGTCGCGCCGGCGCCCGAACCTGCGTCGCCCTCGGGGACGCCGCAGGGGGGCGAACCGCAGTTCGCTGAGCCGGACAACAGCCGACAGGAGTCTGGGGGCGCGTTGCATATGAATACAGCGGTGTCACTGCTCGTCGGCGTCGGCGGGATGCTGTGGCTCTTCGTCTAAGTTGTGTTTGGAAACCTGGAGTCATCGCGGGTTGGGGGCCTTGATGCCGACATTGATTCGGGAAAAAACAATGATTGTTCAAAGACTGGATGGGGCGCGGATGGCGAACCATGGTGCATCTGCAAGGGAGCATTGTGATTGGATTGCACTGAAGCATTCCTGTGTGTATCACATTTGCTTTCGGCTATTGTGGCTGTTTTTGGTTGGGCATCAAGCAGGGGTAATGATGCCATTAGGCATTTGGGATGCTCTGCAGAGTGCACAGCTTTTGCCATCATATTAAATGCTTTGAAATTGTGAGGACGAATCAAGGCCATGTGGTTAGGGTTATGTTCGTAGGTGTAGGTAGAATGAATGTTGTGTCATCCATGATATCGAATGGCATCACAGACCTGTTATCACTGACGTCTTCCTTAAAAGTACAAAAGGGTCGAACTACACCCCCCTCCCCCCAAAAGCTGCGCGCTTGCCAACTACTGCGTACGAGCGCATCAAGCTTAGGCTTTTCGCGTGGCCCCTCTGAGCTGGCATTTTCGACCAAGCGGGACAGCATTGGAAACCATATCAGGCTCATAGACCATCCCAAACATTGGCGAAGTTATGGGGGTCTATGGGACAGAATGAACCCGAGGTGAAAGGGGCTTGAAACCGTTTTGGCGAACACAATAGTGTGTAAACTGCAACACGTCATTTATCTTCTTTCAATCCAGTCCAACCAGCATTTGTTCCTTGCTTCGTGTAGCAAATCAAAAAGATCTGTTCAAATATGTCTGAAACTAGATATTTTCCTTGTGGCCCTTTTCACCTTCATTGACTTTTTCTAGCATATGTTCAAGAAAGAAAAGGTTGTGAGGTGAGACGTACATCAAACGCCTATTGTTGACATGAAAAATAAATAGTTGAAGCTATTTACATTGAGTACTAATCTGATTAAGAAAAAAACAGTAGCTTGCTGATAGCTTCTTGCCCTTGTCGCCCACGCTATGTCACTTTCTTACACTTCTGTCGGAAAGATGTTCTGTCATTCAAGATAAGAAATATATATTGGCTGCCTTCACGCTCCTCATAAATCAAATAAAATCCTGCTCAAGGACTCAACAGGATTGAAAATTTACGACAGGAAACAACATCAATTAATGTGATTCTGGTACCCTACAACAATGATAAACCTCATCATTAGAGGATCTCCAATAAAAGCACGAAAATTGGTGGGTTTGAATGTTGATCACTGAAAGAATGAGGCTATTCTATAGCATGAAATTAGTGGAATGTTGAAATGAATGGATAGGATTGTTTTTGGTTTATTGAATCTGTTATTCTGCAACGAACAATGTCTATTGGACGTTTTGATCCTGTGTGGCTCACCTTTGTACTGGGCTAGTACAAAAAATATTATCTGCGCTTTTTGTACAAATTTACTAACAAAACTACTAACAAAACCTCGCCATTTTTTGCCGCTCCACCGCCGAACTTTGCCCCACCATAACTCTGCCAAAAATCACTCTAAAACTTCCGGACAATACGTATCTCTTCCTCAGTTCATGATGTGGATGTACATGCCGCCGCGGAGGCTGAAGCTCGGCAAAGTCAAGCAATTCGACCACATCGTTCTAAAGATTAATTGAAGCAATCAATGTAAAACGTAAAACTCATACAGATGTACAATGCTCTCCCTCTCCCATCCGCCACCACCCGCCGCACACCACACACATAACGCGACGACATATGACGCACGGTGCCGCGTAAAAAACACATTAGGCAACCATTGCCGGTAGTGGTCCGAGCGGCCGGCGCAATAAATATACGGAGGAATAGAATATTACGACATAGCACGTAGAGCTTGGTAGAATTAATTTTTTTGTACGTAACTGATCCACACAGGATCACAACCAATCAGTGGGGGGTACGTACCCGAGCTTGAAAGCTCATAGTATAGGTAAACGGCCTTTCTCCAAAGGAGCCTCAGATAACACACACACACACAGTGCATAAAATAAAAAGCAGAGCATGTGGTAATGCGCAGGCCGTGAGAATGTTTGTGCAAATCAGTGTCTGATTATTGTCATGCGCAGACTGTCTATTACTGAAAAGACCTCCCAACACGAAGATTGAGGATCCAAAATTTTATTTTCGACAAGGAAAAATATACATCACATTCCGCCATTAGACGCTGTGCCCTCCGAACTGTCCCGCCAAATCTATAGACAAGGGGAATATGAGTAAAAGACTTGGGATGTTTTTACTTGTTAAAAGGTTTTGGAGTGTAAGAAACGGTGAAGAAAAATGGGCTTCTTATGGAAGAATATAAACGTCCCAACCTAAGAAATTACTTACTCTCTTACTTATGAAATTACGCGGCCGCACCGAGCTCCTTGGGGCCCTAACCACTATGAATAAAACTATCTATACGTAAAAAAAACGAATTACCGTCAATCAACAAACCAATTCGCAAATTAATTCTGGGTTTGAGAGGGATAAAAGTTACATTGATAATAGAGTTAGATAGCAACAACACAAACTGAACTTAAAGCATTTGACCTTCTCACAATAATTTATTTGTTTTCAGCCCCCTTACTTTTTTTGCAGATTGTGAATCTTGTTTGCTTTTGGGCGCAGATATCGTGATGGGATTTTCCACGCCACGTCGCCGGTTTTTTGTACGTTATTTGTTCTCCGTCACAAGCGTACCCGTGTTCGTTTCACGACTGCCACGATTGTACTGGTATGCTATGTTGTAGTGTCTCGTTGGTTTAATAGTCGTTTAAGTTGTTGAAAAATCAAAATCTTACAATTGTACAATGTAAACATTATTTTTGTTTGGTACCCCCCGCATGGGTTGGAATTATCAGCATTCCCAGAACATCCTGTCTTCAGGTTGAACAAATCCAAAGGCACCAATAACCACTTCGTATTTCGATGGGTTGGATGAATAGAGGAGGAAAGCTCGTGCCGTACATTAGTGCAATGGGAATGTATTGTTTTCGATAGCCCAACACACTTCGTCCACGCTTCCCTTGTCGTTGATCAATTTTTGGATATAAATCTGAGATGTTTCGAGCAAGCGTAGTTGATTTTTTGTGTGTTTTTTTCCCACAGTAATATGGTTAGTAATACACTTGAGATTGATATTGGGTCGTCATCCTTCTAATTGTGTTTAACAGAATGATGCATCTGTTGGGTGTATGAGGATCGCATGTGGAGTACCTTCCACTCCAACAAAGCGGGTCTCTTTTGCTGTCGTTGTTGTAGACGCTGGAATCGATACACGAACATCGCTAAAATTCGTAGCTTGATTTTGATTGCTTTCCAAAAAAATTTCACAATTTGTAAGAAAAAAAATGTGACTGATACTCATTTAAAAACCAATCTGATGAACTCGGCCGCGATTGTTTGGATCACCCAATGTTACTAAGCATCGCTGGAGCAAGAAATGTGGTAATTTGCGTATGTTGTGTCTGATAAAAAGTCACATTTTCTAAAAAAAATGGAACTTACGACCGCTTGTTTCTCTTTTGTTTGTAGTATTCTGTCATCTTCTCTTTCCTTTTCTTGAGATAATTGGACTCCATCTTTCTTATTTTCTTGAAATATTTTTTGAGCATTTCGGACGGCGCAAACGACTTGTCCATGTCGATATCCTTTAACAGAAACAGGCCTTGAAGCGTTCTCACTCGAGACAGTACCGTGTACTCCCAGTTCTGGAATTTACTCGTCCATGACGCAACCACAATCATATCTTTGGATAGTCCCTGGAGCTTGTGTACAGTCGATGCGTCGTTGAGATTGATTGGAAACTGGATCATGTTGCATTTGAAGTTGTCTTTTGTTCTAGCGAGTGGGTGTGGTTTGACTGCAACGCGAACGCCGCTGTAGCGTTTCGGTTCTATCTTGAAGCGTCTTGTCTTGCATAAATCCAATAATTCGTTCTCTGTGTTTTCGATGTCTTCGGCGATGGTGTCTCGTGAATTGCCTTCCGCCGTCTGTAACTTGTTCTGGAGATCTCCAATTTTCTTCTCTAATTGGCAAATGGCATCGGTCTTGATAACGTGCTCGCACTCAATCCATGCAACATCTTTTGCGCATACATTCCACACTTTTTTCCCGTAGAAGTTTCTTATGCGTGGGGAAGCATTTCGTTTTAATTTCATTGAGACGAGACGGCATAAAGTACCATTGCCGCGTGGTACTTTTTCTCTCAGGAATTTGTTATCGAGGGTGCACAGAAGGTAGGCACCAACGTAAAGACATAAAGCAGGATCAACGCCTTTGTTGTGATGCTTGGCATTCGCATCACCGCACGTTGTCAAGATTCTGTGTCGGAGTGCACTGTTGATTTTTCTTCGTCCGACTTTCTGAAGGCTGCTTTTGATATCCGCATCAATGACTATAGTGTGACTAGGCGGTAGGGCAGTATTGTTATCCCACGATGGGTGAGTGCGAAGGACATGATCTTTGAAGTTAGCAGCAGATATCGAATTCCGTTCGCGGTTGTAGGCACATGCATAAGCTCCCTCATGTGGAAGTTTTTCTGGAAGAGTGAGGTTTTTCCTGCCGACACGTCGTGTCATGAGTCTTGTACGGTGTGCCTTCGTGAGGTCTTTCAGCCAGAAGTGTTTCATCATAGTGCCGTATTCTTCGTCGTCTTTGAACCTATGTTTGTTGTCAAGTATGATTACGACATTGACTGAATCGGTCCACAGGTTGCTTGATTGATCTGAGAATAATAATGTTTTGTCGTTGGCTCCGGGTGGTTGGAGCTGCCTGAAATCACCGGAAAAGACGATGGAAAATCCACCGAATGGTTTGTTTCGATCCCCTATTTCTTTGAGTCGACTGTGCAATTTCTGTAGTTGACCGTCCGGCATAAAAGAGATCTCATCTATGACGAGTATCCTGACCTCCCTCCAGAGTTTTTTCTCTTGTTCATTCAGGGCTCCTTTCTTGAAGAGGAAAGCAGACTTACAGATCGTAAAGCCACCAATGAACATTGCAGCGGATCCTGTGTATGCAGTGACGAAGAAAGTCCAATCACTCCATAGCAAACCAATAGCAAGACAGAATCGATAGAGGAAAGTTCTTGCGACCTTCAACGCAGTGCTCTTCCCAGCACCCGCGGGTCCCGTCAGAAACATGATGAGTTGATCTTGTCCTCCCCTGATTTTGAGCTCTTCGATAAGGTCCTCCATATCGCGCTCGGCATCTCTGGATAGAGCGTCTTGAAGGTATGACTTTAACCTGGAATTTGGGTCACTGGCATCTTTAACCAATCCCAGTAAGAAGGTGCAGCATAGGATTTCATATGTGATGTATTGTTTCTCGTCCATCTTTGTCCCTTGGTCCCGTGCTACGGATCTTGCTACGTCCACGAGTGTTGGTACAGAAGTCATATCTTGGTTTGTATCATCACCGGAATCACCACAGAGATTGTCATACACGGATTCATAATCGGTTATACCCACGAGTGAACCTGCAATAACCTTCAACAAACCGGAGAAGGTTTTTTCTGATAATTCGTTGGCGTTTGTGGCAATCTCTTCATCATTACCACAGGAAGTGCCGCTTGTTGATTTCTCGTTGGTATCAGAATGAAACAATGATCTCGTCGATGCTAACCTAGCTTCGGTGTAGTTGTCCTTGGTATAAGCCGCACTTTTTATGATCTCAGTCTGTCCTCTATCATGCTCTCCAAATATTTCTTCATAGGCCTCATCATTTAAGTCGTCCCTATGTTTGGTGAGTATATAGACAACATGAGAAAATATTACAAATCGTGAAAAAAAAAGAAATGACAGTGTGTTGATGTACATACTCATATGGATCAGAATACTTCAAAATGTCGTCCATATCATCCGTTTCTGTGTTGAAAACGCCGGTGTTGTATTCTGATTGTGCACTGTCATCTGGAGTTCTGTTCTCTGTTTCATTCGTTATGTTGTCTGATGCTTTTTTGACGTTTTTGTCAAGTGTCCGCCTGTCCTGCATGTTCTGGAGTATATCGAAGCCCTTATTCCAAAAAGCTGTGGGTTTGTTCTGTCTCTTGAGTTGCAACTGTTGATAGAACAACGCCCAGTGACCGTCGTCAGTTTTCAGGTCTTTCATATCTCTATGGGGATAGAACAGCATCAAAGCGAGTTTGGCGTACTCCTCTCGCATACTGACAGTGTGGTCATCGACCTCAATGTCATCGATTTTGAGATCTCTGATATGAGGTAAACGGTCTTGCGGCATGAAAATCTTTGGAATGACCATCTTTTTTAATTCTGCAATGACACAGAATTGAGACCCTGGATGTTCGTCTGTGAACGTCCATTTTCTCGAAAACCCTTGACCCATATATCGTTCTTTGTCGTCTTCGAGCCCGACGATTGATTCATCCTGCTCGGACCCACCATGCCTGATTTCGATTTTCGATGATTCGGGGATGTTATTCCTCATTTGACTTGCTGACTTAAATGTTTTCCTGAAGTACATGGTGAATTCGTAAATGCACATTTCATCGAACATACAAATCTTAGGTCGCTCGAGATAATCGAATCCTGGTGAATCAGGCCAGAGCATTTGTTCTCCGCAGAGTTTGTTTGACCGAATTCGAACTTTGACATCCTTCCCGTCTAAAATCGCTTCAAGTTGAGTGAGCAGTAGGTTGTTGAACTGATGAGAAAACAAAAATCGGGTTCCTCCGTTGCACACGAGACGGTGTTGCATGGTTGCACTGATGACCATTCGTGAATATGATGCATGCAGAGCACTGAGCATACGGCACAATCCTTCTACAAATCCATCCTTCAGG
>JALLPA010002785.1:0-11056 GCA_036939895.1 Thalassiosira exigua | reverse complement strand
GGGAAAGGAGGTCAATAAAAATTGCTAACAAAATTACTAGATGTTTTGTGGTGGGTCGGCAGAGTGGCCTCGCTACGTAGAAATCGGGTCAGTTAGGAAAAAAACCTCTCGCCATCCGGCGGCGAAAGATGGAGGCCATTGTCGCGACAAGCGGAGATATTTTGGTTGTGGATCGTCGTGGCCGAGCCTGTTCTCTCGCGTCGCACGTTGCGTCCTGAGTGTGGGCCCTGTGGCGGGCGGGTGATGGGCGGTTTGCTACCTACCTAGATACGAAAAAATATTTTAATCAATTTCGATCACAAAACAAGAGACAAATACGATGACTTCTCCCCTATCTAGTGTCTTCAAACGTCACCACCACCTCCCCTCGGCGCAAATGCGCTAATCTCCATCAATGGGTGCATTTTGATCCGAAAAGAAGGAGGAGAAACGAGCGCATCTTTGCATTGAAATTGACGGGGAAAGTGGGCTCGTCGAGCAGAGGCGGTTGATGGTCAATGGTGGAACACAAAAGCTAGTGAACACCGCGCAGATACAAAAAACTATTTCCACCAGATTTAGATTTGTATCAGCTGCGTAGAAATCGTTCCCATCCTGGACCCAAACCAGTCACTTAGGTAGCTAGATGTGTTCCTCCCAAGAAGGATCCCATCTCCCAGCCAAAACCAAATGAGTGATGGTAGTAGAGTCAATAATACCTAGTAAACAAGACCTCTCGAGAGTGAGGGGGGGGGGGGGGGGGCACCGTGCATCAAGGGATCAAAGCTCAGCTAAATAGAGGTACTGTATTGATTGCTGATGTATTGATTCCGTCAATTCCATGTAGTGGAGGGCGGTATATGTCCTGGTATCCCTCGAGTGAATATAGTGGATGTGCATCTGCAATGTTAGCCATTGTGCTCACCGCTTAGAAATTTTCCGGAGCTTTGAAAGAAGTGGCCCCAGTCCAAAGTTATTGAGGGTCTCTTTGCTAGAAGTAGATACTTTCTATAGTGCACATTTTGACCCGAACAAGCAAAATAGGAGATGTCGTCCTGCCAAATGAAACATGTGGTGCCCATCAGTAGGTAGTTTTTCAAATGACCATAATTTTAAGTCTAAGTGCCCAGAATCTTCGTTTGAGTGTAAATAACATAGTAGTGAAGTTTGGTTAAATATATTTGACTAGAACGCCCCCTTTTGGCGTGGTCAAAGTTCTGATTTTTGTTTTGGTTTTGTTTTCGGGTATTGTTTTGGTCACACCCTGCGTTGCCACGATCGATCACGTGAAAGCTTCTTCATTTCATCTTCCAATAACTCAACAATGTCGAAAATGGACGGTCTGTTCTCAGCCTTAAAAGTCCAGCACCATTGAATGGCCTTGACCAACGCAAACTCAGCTGCACTGCGGGATTCGAAGAATCCAACATTTATTTACTGTCTCGCCGTGCGTCACCCTCCAATGTGCCTTCGATGCACTGTAATTTCTGTTTACCGGTAGCCCTGTTAGCACAGAGTACATGAGATTCCCAAAACTGTATACGTCAATATTTTCGCTAAGGAGGCCATCCACAATCTCCTCTGGTGATCGCAGGCTGCCATCTGGAGGGACCCCATTGGTAAAGGGACAATACACTCCTCTCTCTTTGTCCCACATCATAGCTTCTGCTCGGTTGAAGTCGAGGATTTTTATCAAGCCGTCCTTGCCACGGCAGAACTGCCCGATTTGGACATCCACATTCACAATGACTCCATCCGTGTAGCCATGCATGGTGGCGAGTCCCTTTGCCATCTCCAGGGCAATTCCAAGTTTCTCCACTGGCTCAATGTAATCGTTAACTGGGGTTGGGTCTTCGACCTTTTCATCATCTTGTTCACCACCTGTGGGCATCACATATTGATCCAGGCATCCAGGAGTATATTCGGTTATGGACGACATGGCACAAAAAGAATATATATTGGCTATCCGAGGAGAGGCCGTGAGTGATTCCATGACCATTGAATCCTTCCTGGATGTGTCACCCACAACGGAAAGGTCCAGAGAGTGAGCACTGATTCAAACAAGCAGATGCAAAGTATTTTCGGATTACCTCATATCATCGTACAACTCGAAGCTACTGTATACCTCCTTTGGATTATAAGCTGTTGAAGAAAAGTGTAAGGCATTCAGTTGAAGGAATTATCAATAACAGTCACTCCGAGCAGTGCACTTACCTGCTCTCTGTTTCAGTGGTCTTCCATCCTCGTCTGGCACGATGTCTTAAAAAAGGTTGGAGTAAAGTGGAAGGCGCGAATTTCAAGTCACAAAATGTTGCAGTGGAAGCACCATAGCAATTGCTACGAATGGTGCACTCACCCCATGTATTTGAATACCACTTCATCCGAGCTTGAGGCATACGTTCCTGTATGAACCTGACCCCAGGAATCGCGAATGATGGTCACCCGTCAGCCAGTGGTACCCGCTTGCAGTTGAATGTACTTCATTGCAGATGGGGCGGTAGAGTCGGCAGAACGATGGGCTGGCACACCAGGCATCTATGTAATCTGGAATTGCAAGCGGTTCGCTACCTACCTAGGTACGGAAAAACATTTTCATCAATTTCATTTACAAAACAAGAGACAAGTACGATGACTTCTCCCCTCTCTAGCGCCTTCGGATGCCGCCGCCTCCTCCTCCCGGAGCAAACGCCCCAATCTCCATAAATCGCTTCATTGTACTCCGAAAAGAACGAGGAAAAACGATCGTGTCTTCGCGTTGAAATCGAGGGGAGAAGATAGGGTGGTGGCTGGTCGGAGGTGATCGGTGATCGTCGAGACTGAAAAGCTAGCAAGCCCCCGCGTAGATACAAAAAAACTATTTTCGACGAATTTAGATTTGTACGGGCTATGTAGAAATCGTTCCCATCCAGGACCCAAACCAGTCTCTGGGTCCATCATCCAGACGCCGCCCTCGACGCTCAACTTTTGTCGGCGTTTCAAGCAGCAGTCAACAATGGGGGCTTGACCTGGGAATTCACCGAACGGTCAAGCCAAGTCGATTTCATGGACGTTACTATCACCCTGATGGGTACCAAGCTCGAAACCAACTTATTCGAGAATAGGATGGTCCTCCATCTTTACTTGCCACCCCATTCCAGCCATCCACCTGGAGTCCTGACAGGCCTTGTCTTCGGCAACGTCTTGCGAATCCTCACCCTGTGCTCCAAATCGTCGGACGCGGATGCACACCTGAGCCGCTTTTTTGATCGCCTCCTCGACAGAGGCTACCAAGCAAGCCACCTGACTCTTCTTTTCTCCAGGGCAACCGACAACGCAACTACTTACCTCTCCCAAAGCCCAGTGTATCGTGATCCACTGAGGCAAAGGAGAGAGGATGACTCTAAGCACAGAGTATTCCTACATCTGCCTTTTCATCCCAGCGATACTGTGGAGGTCTACTACTATATTCCACCCCCAGGGTGGTGTGCCCTTGAAAAGGCTCACCCAGCGGGATGGGGTACCCATCCCAATTGACTAGATGACGATTGCGTACAGGAGGACTCTGCACCTGGGGAATTTGTTTTTATACCAAAAAGATTGCAATTGTTAGTGGCCCAAAGTTTCATCATATCTATGGTTAGAAATGAATAATCCCCTTTTTTCAAGCGCAGGGAGGGCGAGGTCATCCACACTGCCAAGGACAAGGACTACAAAACGTACTCCATCTGTCATACCTATATACCTACCTCTTATGGTACATATCCCACAGGGTTATGATGCATGGGGTAATTAAATTTTCTTCGTGCGCTGACGGAAGCTCCACGTGACATTGACGTTGTGGTTGACGACTTGTGACCATTCATTCAATCCCATTTGTCACTTCTTCAATGGACCTCTATCTCAGTCCCACTTGGGCTTTAGTTAGAGATTACAGCACGTACCGTAGAGCTTGGTACAAAAGACGAGTAGGACAGATAGTCGGGTAATACATTTTGGATGCCATAATTTTTATCTTTGATCAATCGATACATTTATTTTTAGCCTTATCTAGGATATATGGTAATCTCCCTAGGACACTATTCGAATAGTATTGGGAGGACCTTCTTTATCAACCAAAACGAAGATGGCAGAAGGCCCAGTGATGTACACCCACGGGCATTGCTTGCTGTCCATGAATTTTGGTGGTTAACCCTTGTTTTTTCTGCTGTCGCTGACTGAAGGTAACCTGACGACATCAACGCTTAGATCCGATGAGGTCGTGCCAAGGATATTGCCATCGAACTGGTGGAGGAGGCGTGCACCAAGCTCAAGAACGAGCTGATTTTCAAGCCCAGCATCCTCGCAAGGTCGATCAAAAGATCATCAAGCTCAAGATAGAGCGCCTCAGCACATCAAGCCCGATGCCGAGAAGAGCCAAAGTGACGCTGACGTCCAACAACTGCAACACCTCGAGTCCACCCTCCTAGAGCTTACGACAAGCAGGCTGGACTGAATGTGAAGTGGTAGGCCGAGGGCGGGGCCGTGCTGGGCGTGAATGAATTGCAGGAGAAGTTCGCCGAGGTTCAGATGGAAAATCAATTCGAAACCGAGCAGAGAGTCCAAGTCCAGTCCAAGTCCAAGCCGTGCCGAATCTCGAGCCCACGTCTGAGTCCGAGCAGAAGCTCGAGCTTGAGCCTGGCCTGACGATGGTCGAGAGCAAGCCAAAGCCCTCGAGTGTGAGCCTGAACTCGATCCAAAACTCAGGTCCGACAACGGCCAACAGTGAGGGCCAGCGTCGTAGTCAGCCCGAAGCCTGAGGCAAAGATGAAGTCCATGTCCGTGACAAACGGCGAACTGAACGAGCAGATTGCCGCGCTCCAGACCAAGGTGAAGACCAAGCAAGAATGACTGAGTGCTGACAACAAGAAAACGATGAAGCGGCCGAGTCAGCCTCAGTCGCCAAGATCAAGATCGAGAAGTATATTATATCAAGCGACAGATGGCCGCGGAGCGGTAGTTCCAGGCCAACACTTGTCTCTGCTTGCCACCGTGCAGCTCGATACCCACGGTCGCAGAGCTGTGAGAGCCGATGGCCTGCACGCACGACCACCAAGATCGCGACCTGTTGCGACCAAGAAGGAGGAGATACACCTCAATCACGTGCGAGAGCCTATGGCCTGCGTGCGAGAAGACAAGGCCAGAGCACGCAGTGCCCACCGCAAAACTCGTTCTATAGATTGGCTGTCATTTGGGGACTCGCGTGTCAGGGGACTACACGGAGACTCGGCAGCAGGGGGGGGGCATTTAAAGTCTGCCTGTTGGATTGCCCAGTCTAAAAGGTAACCGACAAGTCGTACAGTCGTAAGAGTGTAAGGAGAAAGAAACTCCTCCCTTTTACCTTCTAGTACAGATCTCGGGTGTCCACCTACGCACAGTGATCAACCATTGGCAGAGGGACGCCCCATATGCCTTTGTTATGATGACTACATGGCAGCCCACAACGTGATTGTAGTTTTTGTCAACGATGAAGATACCTGCGCGTTCCATCGTTTTTCTTCTCGCTTGAAATCAGGAGGATAAGATTGTTCATCGCTATCTGAAAATAGAGGGTAAGAGTGTCATACATATGTACCTACTCTTATATGGTACATATCCCACAGGGTTATGATGCATGGGGTAATTATATTTTCTTTGTGCGCTGACGGAAGTTCCACGTGTCATTGACGTTGTGGTTGACGACGTGTGACCATTCATTCAATCCCATGTGTCACTTCTTCAATGGACCTCTATCTCAGTCCCACTTGGGCTTTAGCTAGAGATTACAGCACGTACCGTAGAGCCCGGTACAAAAGACAATTAGGACAGATAGTCAGGTATTGCATTTTCGATATCATAATTTCTATCTTTGATCAATCGATAAATTCTATTTTGCCTATTCCAGGAGATATGGTAATCTCCCTAGGACACCACCGTCTGTCGCGAGGGGGGGAAATGCATCCTATCAAACCTTGAGGACGGATGGATCCGGGAGCTCAAGGACCCCGAGACGTTCTACACCAATGTTTCAATCAGGGACCTTCTTGACCACCTTCAGCTCAGCTGCCTTGAAACACATGCAGTAGACGTCACCAGTCTTCACCTGGTGATGAACTACTACAACACGTACACCAACAGCGTCTTTCAGTACATCAACATGCTGTAGGATGGCCACGACCGCGCCAAACGCATCGTAAACAAAACGGGGAAAGAACCGCAAGCGCAATCCGTTCAACGGCGATGATCTTCTGAACATCGCGATGGCAGCCCATATCAAGATTGAGCAATTCCCCTGCACCAACGAGGAGTGGGAGGACCTGCTCCCCCACAAAAAAGCGTGGGCGAAGTGGAAGGGACTCTAAAAGGCCGCAGAAAACAAGGCGTGCATCAAAGTGAACGTGTCTCTGCAAGAAATCTTTCGGAGGCCCTGTGGCAAAGGCCGACACAGCATCAGAGGCCAGGCGCACATCCTTACAATCTGTTGGTAGTGGGACCGGTGGAATCGAGGAGGCGGACGACAACGACGTCATTGGCGCCATTGAAACAGGCTTCAACAACCTGGCCAACACGGTGTGCGCTGACCAGGCCACACTCTCTGAGCTCATCAAGAGCAATGCGGCCCTCACTGAAACCAACAAAACCCTCACCCTGCTCTCGGAGCGCCTCCAGAAAAAGGTGTATTTTCTGGAGACTGAGAATGCCAGTCTGATAAAGAAATTTGGGTAGAAAGGCAGCAAAGGGGGAGGAGGGGGGGAGGGGATGGAGGGGGAAAGCTATCATACTGCAAGACCTGCAAGGGCAAGGGCAACGCCAATCAGGGATTGCATGACACCAAGGCGTGTTTGGAACACCCCCAGAATGCGTCAAAGCGTGGTGACGGGTGGAAAAGTGTATTGTGATAGTGTGGGACCGCGATAGAAGAGACAAAAATTACTAAAACTGTTTCTAATACCCAACCCCAACACCTCCAGCTCGAGCCTCAGCTGCGATACTTCCTCCCATTCGGAGGAAATCATGTCAACGTAATCGCGGCAAAGTGTGGGAATGGAAGCTGACCAACCGCCGTGCTTGTAAAGTGGCTGTGGTTGACACTGGTGCCACAGGCTTCTACTGTGACAACGATATTCATCTCGACAATGTCGACCCCACTGTACCAGCAAACGAAGTTGGTGTTGCCAATGGGCAGCGTCAAAAATCCAAGGCCACAAGTGACTACTGCATCCCCAACCTACCTGCAAACTTTCCTCGGAAGGGGCATGCCATGGGGGGCCTCCGACACTCGCTGATGGGCATGGTCCCCATCTACGACGTTGGATACTGCGTCACGTTCACGTCTGAGGACGTCATCGTGCGCGATGCTGGCGGCTAGCCAGTCCTCTCACGCTGGCGCGAGCCTGAAGGTGCCAAACTGTGGTACTTCGACCTCCTCCCCAAAGAGGAGGGCCTGCCACAGCAAACCACATTCGAGCCCACCAATCAGGCCTGCCTTGCTGCCTTCAGCGCCTACAATCTCCCCAGAGTCAAAGCCCTCGTCTGCTTCTTCCATGCGTCGGTGGGCTTCCAAGTGAGAGACACGTGGCTGTGTGCGATAAAAAATGGCAATTACAATTCGTGGCCAGAACTTACCTACAACAACGCTGCGAGGTACAATTCCAATGACGGCGAAACCCTCAAGGGGCACATAACCCAGTGTCAACAGGGCGTGTGCTTCACCAAGCCCAAACCCAGCCCAGCTTCCCTTCCTTCGTCAGTCGTGGAGCAGCCCCTGCCTGCAGACTTTGAGCCAACACCTGCGAACAAAGACGAGGTGAAAGCAAATGAGCTGCATGTCGAGGCCATATATATCGGCCAACCTTATACCGATGACATAGGACAATTTCTCATCCGAAGCCGCTCTGGCAACCAATATATCATGATCGTCTGCCACTGCGGCGGGTACGTGATCCTTGCGCGCACGAGGCTAGCGGAAAATAGGCTCGACATCGGCCTCCAGATCCTGGATAACGATAACGAGGCCAGCGAGGCATATCCATGCCTCATCACCAAGACTTGGAACCACAAGTTCCAACTTGTGCCCCCCAATATGCACCGATACAATGCAACTGAACGTGCTATTCGAACGTTCAAATCTCACTTCCTGAGCATACTGGGCGGGAGTCGCCTCAGATTTTTCCAGGTACCTGTGGGATCTGCTCAATCCTCGGGCTGAGATGACCCTTAATTTCATTCGCAATGCCAAGCGAAAAAAACTACCTGGGAATTCTTCTCAGGCCCGTTCGACTACGACACAACGCCGCCGGGACCCCTAGGGACCCACATCATAGCGCACAACAAGCCCAGCTTTTGCAACTCATGGGACTACAGGGGCGAAGATGGATGGAGTATTGACACTGCCATGCTCCACTATCTCAACCAGCGCTACGTCTCGTGCGCGACACACGAGGAGAGGGTCAACGACACCGTCGAGATTCACCACCCCTCCATCCATCAGCCCCACCCCACACCAGAGGACCGACTCCAACACGGTATGCAAAAGTTCACCGAAGCACTCACCGATGTTCCACCCCAGATTGGGGATGGCCAGCTTTAACCCTCGAGAAACTCCGCAATGTGTTCCGTCGGTGTAGTGCCCAGCGTGGCACCGACAATGCACAGAGCAGTCATCATCCCCAGCCAGCTGTACAGCGGTAGGTGCGCCTCACGCCCAGTCAGCGCCTTGCACAGGAGAGCCAAGGTCAACAGCAAACCAATAGTGCGCAAATCTTCCTGCATCGCGAAGTTCAAATTTCCGAAGGTCGCCAAAGTCTTGCCCAAACAACCCCCGAACGTAACTTACAAGGTGGGCAAACCAGTCTTCGCCTGGTACACAGGTATACTTTATGATGCAAAGGTTTTGATATCCGAGGAGCATGGAATCGACCTCAACCAGTCCACATATTCCGTTCACTATTGGCTACAAGAAGTATCACGACAATTGTACAACTCCCAATGAAATAATAAAAGTTGGTCCTTCGAGCCGCAGATACTTCTGATAGGTGAGAGGTAAAGTGACAGGGATTTTATTCCGAGCTTCGAGCTAGGTATATGCGAGAGGGATAAGCTGCCATGTGGCAAAGTGTTGTTCCTCGGACTTAAAAGATGTCAACTGTGACAAACAACCATAAGAAATGCGGAAAGGACACGATGCAGTATTCATAACTACTTGAGAGAGAAAAGGCAGAGATGGCCACATGATCTCGTCAGAAGAAATTATTTCAAACTGCTTCGCAATGGGATGACGCAGACTCGGAAAGATGGCATCGTACGATACCAATACACTAATTTTCATAACAACTTCAAACTTAAACACACTGTGTTACTTTGCGTTAGATTCTTCCAGATGTCGCGACAACAAATCAACGAGCTCTGATTTTTCCAGCATCCCCTTCGCCTCCCGATCGAGCCCTGCCCGTCGGATGGCATCCCTCAGCTCTCGCGTGCTCATTTGCGACGGATTCACACATCCCCCCTCCGTATTCACGTCGACATCTGACTCTGTAACCGGAGGGACGACCCGCCTCAAAAACGAAACGACGTCGTCCAATTCCTCCATCGAGACGCTGTGATCCAAGCCGGGATACGTCTTCACTGAATACAAACCGCCGTCCCCGCCCATTTCCTTCGCCAACTCTGAAACGCGCGCCCGGCTCAATTCGGCCCCCTGCACTGGCACCACGGCGTCGACGGTTCCGTGACAGTGCAATATCGGGGTGTTTTCTGATCCAGCAGCGATTTTCAACTGCGACGCACGAGGGAGGTACCCACTCATCAAGACGATCCCGGCGAGGCCGAGCCCGACGTCCGACCCGCGTCGATGCTGCGTCAAGCCCGCGTACAGCGCCAAAGCGCCGCCCTGGGAAAACCCGGCGAGGACTGTCCGCGAGTAATCTAGCGAGGCCGGGCCCGACCCGACCTCTTCCTCCAGCAAGGCCATGATACGGTCCACCGAGTCGTCCAAGCCGTTGCAAACTTCGTTCGATCGGGAGTCCAGGCCGATTATGTCGTACCAGGAAGGCATGCTCATACCCATGTTCAGCGTAACCGGCTGCGTCGGGGCCGTTGGCAGGATGAACTTCACGTGCGGCAGTTTACTTGCGAGATACTGCAGTTGGAGGCGTTAGTCAATATGACATTGGCGGTCACATTTCTTATACATAAAGAGGGGAACCACCCAAAAGAAGCAGAACACACTTATGGATAGCTCACGCTCATGCATTTAGCAAGCTGATCAAAGTGGCTCGCTCACGCTCCACGACCAAACGAGCACAGCTATGCACCGTGCTAATCACAATAATTCACAATCCACCCATCAGCTGACGGACAACTGCATCGGCATCGAGTTTTTTTAGGACACTTCTTGATGGCGCCCCGGGCTCCGGTCCCTCGACCGACCGAGCGGCCGAACAAATGAGAAGAACGCACCTGGGCCGGATCCGCCCACCCCTCCGCGGTATCGCCTAACCCGTGGCACAATATCACGCTCGCGGTGTGCTCGGACTCGTCCTCGGGGGCGATCACGACGGTGCCGTCCCCGCGTCGGGTCGTCGCGAACGCGGCGCGCAGCGAGGAGGACGGCGACGCCCGCACCGCCGCGCGGCCGCCGACGCCGCGTCGGAGGAGGGGGTGGGGCGAGAAGGTCAGCGACGTCGCGAAGAACAGGGAGGGGCGCATCTTACCAATCACAGGTTGGACTTGGGGGTGACGGGTGACGGGCGCCGCGAGGCCGAGCCCGAGCGAGGGGCGGCGTTGACAGGCAGGGGGCGGGGAAAAAGTAAAGTCGAATCCCAAAAAAGTAAAGGAAAAAGTAAAACAAATCTCTACCCACATACCAATATGTACTAGTTCCTAATTGTAATTAGGGAAATTTTACTTTTTTTCTTTACTTTATTACTTTTTTTTTATACAAACCCCAAAAAAGTATTCTTTCCCCGAGCCCTAACTTCAGAACGTTGGCGGATACGAAGATAGTTAAGCCGGTGCTTATGTTACGAGATCGATTATAGGTGAAAACCTTAGAGGTGAAAACTTCTGTGAAAACTTGAAA